>JARYGA010024771.1:0-83043 GCA_030545235.1 Helianthus tuberosus
AGATCATGTGAGCATAGACTAATACAAAAGATGCCATAAAGTCTTGGTGAATAATAGTACCAAGCCATTAAAAACAATCATTAATTAGGGACGAGGGTTAGATCTAACGGGTACGGCCGAGCCCCACTCATGGTCCTTATGTGACCACTTGAGTGCTTCGGTGTCCCAGTCGAGGGAAATCGACACAGTCGAGGTTAATCGACACAGTCGAGGGAAATCAACACAGTCGAGGGAAATCGACACAGTCGAGGTTAATCGACACAGTCGAGGGAAATCGACACAGTCAAGGGAAATCGACGCAGTCGAGGTTAATCGACACAGTCGAGGGAAAATCGACACAGTGAAGGGAGAAAATACTAAAGCTCCCTATGTCCTCACATGCCTTAATGTCCTTGCTCAAACACTCATTTAGTACGTGGTGTACACAAGAAAACGTGATTTATACAATAAATACTTGATTGTAAAGGTTACAAACTATGTTTTCATACAAGATATACAAGACGCATGAACTCGCTCAACTTTATGTTGATGTTTTCCAAAATTACATGTATTTCAGGTGACAGGATGGATCTTGGGCGCAAGTGTCATAACTAGAAGTAGACTACAAGTCTAGATGTCATCCACTTTTGTTAAATCGAAACCTTGTCAAAGGTCGTGTTTTGAAAACTTAAATAACAAGAGTTTGTAATACTCAAATTTTCATGAATGGATGAACATCGTTTTGATCATGTAGTTGTTTATTACGATTGAATGCAATGATAACAAGCTAGTCACACATCATACGCTTCCGCAAAAGACAGGGTGTGACAGTTTGGTATCAGAGCTTCGATTGTAGTGAACTAGGATTCTTTCTCGAGTCTAGACTACAATCACTAGAGTTCTCTCACGAAAACATTTTTTCAAAAAGGTTTTCATTGCATTCACAAAAGCGCCAAGATCCACGAGTCAGACACTTTACAAAGAAAATACAAGGCAAGGACATTAGTGAGGAATACCTTTAGAATAAGGTGCCAACCAAAGCATAGTCTACACGAGTTAGACTAGCCAAAAACAAAATGACCCCCAAAAACGAGAGTTATACGTGATATAATGCATTAAAATGCTTGATTATGCTAAGTAGCATATATGTTATTGATATACATACATACAAATAAGTGTACGGAATGATTATTGACGTGAATAAGTTACTTTCGACTCTGACTCCTATTACTATACGTAACTCGCACGATGAAGCTACCGACCTCGCGTCCTTTGCAAAGCTCATGGCTGGGAGTGAATACCAAACAAGATGCTGAGCTTGCTTCCGTAGGAGATGGCTGTTCTTCCCTCTCGATCGTGAAGATGCCTAACTACGGTGAAGATGACGAGGCAGAGGCGGCAACCTTGAACAAATTCTCAGTCAACAGGACGAGATCCCTGCGGCTTATGTGAAGCAAGATTGACGACATACTTGACCAAAAAAGGAAGATGAAGTATTCATCTCGAAGGTGCCCCTCCAACAACTAGGAATTCTCTCTATTCCTATTCCATCTAATCATCGTGCCTATTCGCGCGTAACAACAACGAGTGTTAGCGCGTGGACCACTGCAATGGTCCTTTCCATGACAGAGGTATAAGGACAGTAGTGTCCCCTCCTTGATTGATCATCTGCTTGGACGAGAGAAAATTTGGGGTAACTGTGCAAGACAATTTATTATTACGGGGGCCCACGTAATAACGACTTGTAGTGCACAGAAATCCTGGTGGACTCTGCGGGTCGAGCTAATGGAAACCATACAAAATTAATCTATAGGTGTCCTCACCTTCATCTGGTAGAACAACACATAGATCAGTGCTTTAGCACGTTAGAAAGTAGGAAGCCTGTCTTAGCCTACTTCGTGACTGACACTTCTACCTGCATACGAGACATTTGTGAAGACGATGTTTAAGCAAGAGAGGTGGAATGACATTCAGGAAGAATCAGTGACGATACACTCCCTATCACCTCTACACAAACAACCCCATCAAAGGGGAAATATACGCACCAGTAAAGCTAAAGACCTAAGAAAACCAATGTAGCAGGAAATAACTGAAACTTGAATGACCAAGGCGATGTAGCCTTGAGTTCATTTCAAACAATAAGCCAAGTTGGCAAGCCTATTTGAAGGCTCAATAACTATTTCCTCGCTTATACACTAATTATGCATACGTGTGAAATTGGGTGATTACATAATGGCTTATGGTGCTATGTATCTCATAGACAATTGGAATGTTGTCTAACCTACTTCATACCATTTTGGCAGAAGAGAATGCCGCCCAGGCGAGACACAAACACCAATACGCTGCCAAGAACAGAAGCCGAGCTGCAAGAACGCATCTCACAGGCGATTGCTCGACATGAAGCCCTCCGCTCTAAGCACAGCAATGGCACTACTGGAAATAACCCTCCAACTGGCTGCACCTATAAACAGTTCCTAGACTGCAAGCCATTAAATTTTGATGGCACAGGAGGTGCCGTTGCATTTGTTCGTTGGGCAGAAAAGACTGACTCCATTCTAAGAATGAGTAACTGTTCGCCCCAACAGAGTGTTACCTATATCTCAGGGTTATTCGTAGATGGCGCACTCTCCTGGTGGAACCTTCAGGTTCAAACCCTTGGAGCAGATGCTGCTTATGCACTAAGCTGGGACGAGCTCAAGGAAATGATGGAAAAGAAATACTGTTCTAGGGCGGAAATCCAGAAGATTGAGGAGGAGTTCTGGAACTTAAAAATGGACGGACCGAAGATTTCTGAATACGTCCAACGATTTCACGACTTGTCTAGGGTCGTCCCCTACTTAGTCAAACCGGAATTCAAAAGGGTTGAACGATTCATTTGGGGACTTGCACCTCATATCAGGAGCATGGTTACTACCTCAAAGCCCTCAACCATTGCAGAGGCTATCGATATGAGTGTCACTCTCACTGAAGAAGCTCTTCGTGCGGGAAAATTTTCGGAATCTGAGGATAACAAGAAAGAGACTCATGTGGAGTCGTCAAGCAACAAGAAGAGGAAGTCCTCAAACCTAAAGATGAGCACCCAAGTCAACTATGGAAGCTCTAAAACAGGCAAAAGAAAGAAGGTAAAACCGCCGCATGACAGGAAAACTGATGGAGCCACTTATAAGGCCGGTGGTAAAATCTACTCGGGAACTAAGCCGAAGTGCGGAGAATGCAATTTTCACCATGAAGGTCGATGTCTGAAGCGTAAGTGCGGAAAGTGTGGAAAAGAAGGGCACAGCAAGGATGCCTGTTGGGCGAAGGACCCAGGTGGAAGAAATAAGAGAATACCAGGCTGCTACAAATGTGGTGAACCAGGGCACTTTAGGAAGAATTGCCCTGAGAAGAAACAAGCAAGGAAGGGTTTTCACGATCGAAACTCGTGAAGCACGCCAGGATCCAGATGCGGTTACGGGTACGTTCCCTAATAACCAACCTTATGCATCTATTTTTAATACTGCCATCAACTTCAACCTTGCATGCCTAGGACTTAAGAAACTGCTTGGCCTAGTCTCAAGTGAGATAGACGTCCTATATTCTTTAGAAATGGGCATATAGGAGGCTAGATTAAACAGTCAAAGCGATTAAGGATTGTATTTAGGGACTCAGAAGGCCGGAACCTTATGTTACCATTGACTCGCGAAGTCATAATATGTTAGTCAGCATGGATCAGAAATCCAAGAATAGAGCCGAAGTCGTTTGATATGAGAAAATCAGACGCTCCTCGCTTGCGAATGATGGAACCCAAATTCCCTGCGATAGGTGCAAGGATGCTAGACCCCACAAGGTGGCAGATCTACGACATCCCTCACTGGTCGAAGAGGCATAGAAACGCCTCCGAGTAGGCTACGGAGCCTGAAAACATCCCCGTGATGGAAGAAGTCCCAGTAGCCTTTTCAGAAGACTTGCTAGGAACGCCTCTCTGTAGCGACGAGAGGAGTTCAGGATAAATCGCGTGCCAGGAGCAGCACCAGTGACGAATGACGCCATACCGACTAGCTTCACCAGCGAAGCATGAACCTCTGATATAACTGCAAGAGCTGCTAGACAGAGGAAATTAAGGACATAACATCCTTAGTTAAGGAGACAAGGAGAAAGTTGGTAGTCTCCACTTTACATAAACTTCAGAAAATTGAGAATCAGAATCCTTTACCCAGGGATCAACTTGAGGACAAGAGGTCCTCCACTGTGAATACAAGTGGAAATATCCCTAAAACGACCTATAGGACTTGCTTCGAGCGTTACAAGATCCTTGTCGTATCATTTGGCTTGACACATGCATCGACAATATATTCATGGACCTCATGAATCGAACGTGTGAGCCATACCTGGATAAGTTATATACTTATTGACTACATTCTTATATGGCCAACGACCAAGGAAGGTCGTGAGCAACAACCGCAATTTACCTTGCAACTCTTAGAGAAAGCACAGTTATGTGCAATGATGACGAAAAGCGGATTTCGAGTTCGCGAAGGGAGAACTTTATGATACATGGTGGATAAGAACGAAGTTCACGCCAACCCTGCAACCAAGAGCTAAGGAGCTAGAGTTGCAATTATGTGACGTCTCTCGACAAGTCTCGATTGTACGTCGATGCAACGAGACCACGACATTGCACACGCGGCACATTGATTAAGGAATCACGAGAAGAGATCTTGAGATAGATACAGTGATTGCGCGCCGCAACTGGACGTCATTACCTGAAAGAAAACGTTGCACGATCTTTATTGATCACAAGGGTTGCAACACACCGATGATCGTAAGAACTCGAATATGAACTGAGCTGCTGAACAATGCAGACTGTATGAACACAATACGTTCTTGTGTGATAAACTTTGATGAAAAGCCGGAACACTCACTTGCCCTTAGTGGAGTTTTCCTAAAACGGTATCTATCACACCGTCGTCTAAACCGCTTCGTGTAAAGCTTTAGACGAAACATATTGAGTAAATTCCCATCATGTTGAACGGAGACGAGAAATAAACAATCAACTGGCCCGAGATGGCCCAGGAAAACTAGAGGCCAGATCCTTCAGATATGTAATCATATCAGGACAGCCCGTAGAATACAGAAAGATTACGCCGATGAGCGGCAGAAATCGTAAGAATATGAGACAAGAAGTATGACTTAAATGAGAGCCTCGCCTAGAGAAGGCGTAGTGTGAGTTGAAAAAACGAAAAGGTTGAATCCCCGGTGTTAGGGATCAGAACCATTGTTCACAAGATGAAACTCCCAGAAAAAGATCAGCAGTGATCGCGACACATTCATGTGTCTAATCGTTAGAGGAGTCTGACTTAAGGAACAGTCGTTGTTCCCACAAATAAAATTCACGTCAATGACAAACGACAAGAATTACTATAGAAACCTGTTGAGGTTTTGGACCAAGAGTCCGTGATACTATAGAAACCTGTTGAGGTTTTGGACCAAGAGTCCGTGATACTATAGAAACCTGCTGAGGTTTTGGACCAAGAGTCCGTGATACTATAGAAACCTGTTGAGGTTATGGACCAAGAGTCCACAAGATACAGAAAAGTCATGATCGACTTACTTGAGTATGATAGAATTCATGACATGACCCAGAGATTTCATGGGAACATGAAGACAAATCATGAATCTAAGTGACCATATTGGTTTCACAACTCCCCTGCGACCGATGGCATCGCTTGAATTTCGGGACGAAATTCTTTTAACGGGGGGAGACTGTGACAACCGTCACTTTTCCGTACATTCCGTACACTAGATGAACAGTAATTTGTGCTTTAATGACTGTACATGATCTAGTTACCAGACAAATAAATTTCTGAATTCCATGCAAGTGAATTCATGTACATTTTGTGCTACAAAATATGGCTTTATGCATAAACGAGAGCGTTGCGTCAGAAATATTAGTAAACTCACCGGTAAGACACATCGTGTCAACAGAACTGCAGAAAGCAGTCAAACATTAGAATTGAGGCCTAGGTGTAGGTCCGACGACAAAAGTACATTAAAACCCAAGAGTACATATAAGGGTTTAATTTATAGACATTGCGAAAGCAAAAATAAGCACTAAAAAGCACCCGAAACGCACTTTAAGTGCATAATTTTGTATAATTCAGCTCAATTCAGCATTTAAACATATGAATATTATGCAGAAATTTCGTTTTATCATCCAGAATATTTCCCTAAGTGTTGGGAATTGAAAGGGTACAAGAAGGGTACTTAAAAGACACTAAAAAGTGTGATTTAGCACTTTAACGAACCAGTGTCTAACCGAACAACCGGACTTTACCCGGTACCTGAAAATATTGTTATTTTCATTATTTATCTTTTTCTGAGCCAGTTAGGGCCCCTGAATACCCTAACACCCATTGTAAGCACTACACATAACTAACCGGGTTAAGCGCTTAACTAACTTATTTAACCTAACTATGTGCCTAACTATTTAGTTAGAAATGGACTAGAACCCCCCCCCCCCCTTAACCGAAACCGTCCCCAAGGGGACATACCTTGTCCTTGCAAGATTATTGTAATCTTGTGTGTTTAATATCTAGGAGGCATATGATCTTTTGGTTAATACCCACCCTAATTGTCTATAAGTTGCAAGATAAACCCACCATATCATTCCCTTAACATTTCACCCAACAACACTCCATCTCTCTCTCTCAAAGGCTACGGCCAAACATCACCCACCATCCATCCATCATTTTCGATCTTGAACATCTCATTCCAAGCTTGCACAAGTGTTAAGGATCTCGTATTAGGAAGCTTGGTGCAAACGGAACGCGAAGGACCTCTTTCTCTTGCTTTTATCCACCTCGTTTGCGCATAGATTCCTCCCTAGCCTCGAGCTAGAGGTATAATGCTTAAAACTCGTTTTCGAACTAATCTAAAGTGGTTAAAAGGATTTTTATCGGTTAAAACTCGTTAACATGCAAGATAATGCTTTAAAGTCTACTTAAAACACTAAAAATGGTGGTTAATAGCACATAACTTGTGTAAATGATGTAGTATTCGAAATGTATGATTATTTAGGCCTGATCTATGATGTGGTAGCTCGGATCATCGTTTAACCCGGTTTGGTAAGATCATGGATCTTAACATAAGCTTGTTTTGAATAATACAAGGGTTAAAAGGTGAAACTCTACCACACGCGAATCATGAACTTGTGTAAAAGAGTTTTACTTGTGAAATTGTGTTTAAAGCTAGCAGATCTACGCATCTGCAGGTGGTATTTTCAAAGGACCACGTGTCAAGAGAAAACATACTTTTAAAGACGGATCTTACATAACCAAAAGTGCTTTTATAAACACACAAGTGTGTAGACACTTGTGTAACACAAAGTTTTGACGAAAGAACTATTTTTGTAAATGTTGACAAGAAGTTGTGGAAATCTATTTCCTTTAAAAACGAGACTTTCAAGTAACCAAATTGATCTATACAAAGATCCACTAAAAATAATGGAAGGATACTACATATTTTGGAAAAACCACAAGTTCGTGTATTTTTGCGATTATATCTATTTTAACTAGTTGAGTATTGTTTATTGCTGATTGAGGAAATTGTTGATTTGGATTTTAAAAGAAAATGATACGCTAGTAAGCGTGGCCACCTCCAGTTACAGAGGAAACTCTGGCAAAATTTTTCCAGAAAATAACACTTAGAATATTTTTGTGACAAGTGTTATGAACATATTTTTGACTGGTTTTCCCAAACAAACTTCGCCATGATTTTTGTTATCAAATGACCAAGTATTCGGAGGTGGATTTTTGTAAACAAACTTACTAAATATATATCTAGAATATATATTTATCACTTGTGTGATTATGTGATTATTTTGTGAAATAGGTATATATTATTTTTAGAGTAAAAATAATATGACTTAGAGATACTCGTAACGAGTAAGAATACAAAAATACGCATACAACATACAAGATACATAATTCGGGTGCAAAGTGCAAAACATGAAATACTTATATTAATTTTTGAGAAAATAATATAAGTAGGATACTTAGTTAAAAATATAAAATATTTTTAACACAACGATTCAAATACAAAAGAGAGTGACTGTACTTGTGCGACGCAAGTCTAGTGACTAACGTTAAGAAAACGCGTATAGGTTACGACGTTAATTAAGCAAATCCGGTGAAGTTTACGACGCACAGGAACGCAAAGTTGTGAGTTCATGCTCCCCCTTTTCTCTAACTGTTTTTGGTTTTATAACTCTCGGGGGTGAAATACATGTTACAAATATTATAATTTTTACAAAGGGTAAAAATACAAGAAGCACTCTTGGTGAGAACGAGAACCGAGTGCTATATGATTTGAGAATACGAGAAGCACTCGTGGTGAGTGCAATATGACGAGCTTTAAGAAAAGCCTAGAAAATACTAGATCATGTGAGCATAGACTAATACAAAAGATGCCATAAAGTCTTGGTGAATAATAGTACCAAGCCATTAAAAACAATCATTAATTAGGGACGAGGGTTAGATCTAACGGGTACGGCCGAGCCCCACTCATGGTCCTTATGTGACCACTTGAGTGCTTCGGTGTCCCAGTCGAGGGAAATCGACACAGTCGAGGTTAATCGACACAGTCGAGGGAAATCGACACAGTCGAGGGAAATCGACACAGTCGAGGTTAATCGACACAGTCGAGGGAAATCGACACAGTCAAGGGAAATTGACGCAGTCGAGGTTAATCGACACAGTCGAGGGAAAATCGACACAGTGAAGGGAGAAAATACTAAAGCTCCCTATGTCCTCACATGCCTTAATGTCCTTGCTCAAACACTCATTTAGTACGTGGTGTACACAAGAAAACGTGATTTATACAATAAATACTTGATTGTAAAGGTTACAAACTATGTTTTCATACAAGATATACAAGACGCATGAACTCGCTCAACTTTATGTTGATGTTTTCCAAAATTACATGTATTTCAGGTGACAGGATGGATCTTGGGCGCAAGTGTCATAACTAGAAGTAGACTACAAGTCTAGATGTCATCCACTTTTGTTAAATCGAAACCTTGTCAAAGGTCGTGTTTTGAAAACTTAAATAACAAGAGTTTGTAATACTCAAATTTTCATGAATGGATGAACATCGTTTTGATCATGTAGTTGTTTATTACGATTGAATGCAATGATAACAAGCTAGTCACACATCATACGCTTCCGCAAAAGACAGGGTGTGACACAGTATCCCTGTCGTCATTATCAAACGTGATCATTTTGTCGGTTGTGAGGGTTGACATCCTGGTTGGTTTATCTCCCCTCTCTGCCTTGGCTTCCTTTGCATGTCTCTTTGCTGTAGAATATGACGTCCCGCAAATGTCGGATCCTCCTGAAATAAAGTTAATTATCTTGGCATCTGCAGGAGGTGATGCTGCCTGTTCAGGATCCTTCTCAGTATCCTGACCGTTATTCTTCTTTCTTCCCAGGAGATCCTTCAGATATCCTTTGCTCAGGAGATAGCTTATTTCTTTCCTTAGAGCAATGCAATCCTCGGTAACATGTCTGAAATCCTCATGGAAGGCACACCATTTAGACTTATCCTTCCAATAAGTTTTTTGTTGATTCTTCCGAGGCCACCTTGCTTTGTCTCCTAAACCCTGACTAGCATACATCAGTTCAGGTATATTAACAGAAAAACAATATTCTGACAATTCAGGATACTCCTTAGGATCACTTTCTTGTTGTCATTCCTACCATATAGCTTAGAGCGATACGGTTTGTATGAGGATTCTGATTTCCTATTGGTTGACTCATAGGTTGTGGATGAATTCATCCTCTCTTGCATATTCTTGTCATCTTCCAGCCGAATGTATCTTAAAGCCCTGTTCCGAGCTTCATCCAGGTTCCTGCATGGGTTCATCACAAGATCCTGGTAAAATTGAGAATCTTTTTGCAGCCCCATCTTGAAAGCCTGCACAGCTGTTGCAACGTCAAGATGTGGGATATCTAAGGATTCCCGGCTAAACTTGTTCACATAATCTCTCAAGGATTCCTGAGGTCCTTGAGTTATCCTGTTGAGATCACTGATTATTAAATAAATTAACTAAATGAGAAAATGAAGTAATTGAGTGAGGAGGAACGTTTAAGAGCCATTTTAAGGCTGACCCTATTAAGGTAGAACCAAACCCCTTGCATAGGCATGCTTCTTTAAGATCTGGAGGAATAAGGTTGATTTCCATCCTTTCCCTATACTGGGCAATATGCTCCTCAGGATCCGTAGTTCCGTCATAGAGTTTCATGTTGGGGGTCTGAAATCTTTTTGGGATTTCAGCATCACAGATGGGATACGCGAACCGTGATATCCTGTGGCTGTCCTGGGATACTTCTGGAATTGGCTGGACCACCCCAGGTACACTGGATATCATGTCCTTCAGTTTTTGAAGCTCCCTAGAAAATGCTGATGTCATACCTGCATCCTAAAAAGATCCAACACCATTAGTAGCAAGAGTATTATTATTATTAGATACATTACCAGTCTGAGGATTCTGGCCATATCCTGAAGCATATCCTGAGCTTCTCACAGTTGATACTCTTACTGAAGAGGGTATCTCAGGAGTATGATTCTGGGAATGGCTAGGCACAATATTCCCCCGGTTATCCTCAGTATAAACAGCGGAACTGAAGTTCAAAGCCCTGGGTTGCAAGGGAGTGACAGTATCTTCAGCTGGCCTGCTTGAGCTGGATTTCAAGAGTTGTATCTCTCTCATCAGCATCTGATTAGTTTCCTGCTGCCTCATCTGTTCCTGTACACTACCAAACAAATTTAGAATTTCTTCATTATAAGCCAAAACAGGACCAGATCCCTGGATATTGCGAGCGGGGATAACATCCCGAGCCACATGAGTTTCAGTTCCTTGTGAAGAGGCTTGCGTTCTCGGAGGAGGTGGTGGAAGCACCGAACCAATTGTTGCAGAGGTTGTAGCAGACACGGTGGAAGAGCTCATGTTTGATCTAGAGGCCATTGAAAATAGTGTGGCAAAAAGTTTTGAAAATAAAAAACCAAGTAACGATTTTGCAAAAACTTTTAGTAGAAGTAGCACCACTTGCCCCACGGTGGGCGCCAAATTGTTTTGGTAAAAAATTACCGAAGCAATTAAGTGATCAAATTAGTTAAGTGAGGTAGTGTGCTAAAAATGTGTGTTGAAAATATGCTAAATAAGTTGTTTGCAAAAACAGTTTTCAGGATACGGCTCAGGATATTGAGCTGTATCTACGATCAAACAATGAGCAAAAATGTAAAGGGTGACATAGGATGTACGAGGAAAGCCCTTGATCAATCTAGATCGCCGGCACAAAACCTCGGGAGCTGAAAATCGCAGCTGCCTTGTTCTTCTTATTGCTTCAAATGTCAGGATACAGTGCAGGATATGATGCGGATCGACTAAGTGTTACAATGTAATTTGAATACAAGTGTAAGTGTGTAGTGGGCTCCGGCCTCGGCATCAATATCAATCATATTGTTTTAGTGCTGGAAAGTAAATTGTTTGACAGACAGGAAATAGAAATTGTTCAACAAACCACAACCACCAAATTTAAAAAATGGGTTCCGGCCGCGGCATCAATATCCATCATCACCCATTCCGCTGCTTTCAAGGAGCAGCACCTTCTTCGACCATGGCTTCATCAGCACTAGCATCCGCTCCAGCATCCTTAGCAGCATCACCACCAGCATCAGCTACCTTCTCAGCCACCTTAGCAGGCTCCTTAATAGCCGGCTTCACAGGATGCTCCACGGGATTGCCACCGAGATCCCTCAGCTTCTCCTCCCAAGCTTCGACATTCCATGAAAGGCATTCAAGGCCCATGGTCTTGGCCTCATAAGCCATTTTCAACCTGGCTTGGAGGAGAGAGATAACGATAGATCCCTAAGGCTTTCCCGATAAGAGGCCATGTCCTGATCGTGTTGAATCTGAGCTGCATCATATTTGGCTTGGGCCTCTTGGGTGATCTTCTTGAGGGCATCCTGATGTTCCTGGACCATTGCCTTGTACTTATCCTCATAATGCTGTGACTTGGCGGCAGCGGTGGCTGCTTGGTCAGCTACAGTGGCCTCTACTTTCTTCAGTTTGCTCTCAAGCATCTTATTCAAACCACATGCATCCTCATAGAGGAACATTAGGCGCTTTAGACCCTGCAATCAAAGGAACAAGTATCAATATATGGGTAAGTGTATTCAGTATATGTGTGCAGGATATAGAATAAGGATACTCACCTGATTAAGGAATCCGGTCATGAATTTACTGGACTCGGTAAACCCATGATTCTCAAAGGGGAATACGTCGGATGAGGCTGGAGAATCTGCTTCCTTCCTCTTACGAGAGCTGGAAGCTCGAGACTTGGATGCTGGAGGAGCTTTGGGTGCAGTAGCGGTTTTTGAACCAGTAGGCTTTGACGTGACTGCTGGCTTAGGGTTGGTTTCTTGCTTAACAGGCATAGGACTAGAGTAACTGTCCAGCTCATCAAGCTGGAAGCCTTCAAGATTGACAATCGGCGCTGTAGAGAAGGGAGAAATACTTAACTCTTAATACTCATATTCTGTAATTAGTCTAATTGCATACTTACCAGACATTTCTGAACTTGATTTTTGAATTGAACTTATGAGAGACAGGGAGAAGGTTCTTTCACTAGCAGTAAGTTGATAGATCTCTTTGATCCTGAGCTTTGATTCTGCACTTGGAGGGGCTAGATCTTTGAAATTTGCTGCATAAGAAATGAAGATGTCAGTTAAGGATAAAGTTTTAAGATATATTTGGGGATATTCCTAAAACCCTAAATCCTACCCGAAGTCAACCATTCAACTGGCAGGTCAAAACCCTTGACGATAGAATCCCTTTTTACGAAAAAGAACTTTCTTTGCCACTGATCTTCATTCTTAGTGGCCTTGAGGATTAGGGGGTTCTTGGAAGTGGAAAAGAGGAGAAAACGACTATTTCCATGGGACCTCATTCGATATGCTATGGGGAGATCTTCAACACAAAGATCAGGGACGTGACGAGATTTAATTTGGTCTAACACCATTAAAACTCGCCAAACCA
Source organism: Helianthus tuberosus (assembly GCA_030545235.1). NCBI lineage: Eukaryota > Viridiplantae > Streptophyta > Magnoliopsida > Asterales > Asteraceae > Helianthus > Helianthus tuberosus. Next base: position 13,055 of record JARYGA010024771.1, read on the forward strand.
TTGGCATGGTCTGAGCATAACTGAGGCCGGTGAGTTCGAAAAAACGGGAAATGAAGGCTGGAAAGGGATACCGGAGTCCCAAAGAGAAAGGATAGGCTAAGAAACACACCCACTCGCTTGATACTACGTCTGATCGGACCTCCCGGTCGAAGGGACGAATGATCGCCCCGGCAGGAAAGGCGCCGGAGTCTTTTAGAGCAGCAATGTCGGCGTTGTTAAAAGAGCAAATCTCTTTTTCGGGTTCTCGGAGAAGATTCTGACTTTCAAGGGTCAGAGATGATTCGATTGTGCGTGATCTTGTTCGTGAGGCCATGGGGGATTTCGACTAAGAAACGAGATATTGAAACGAAGAAAAACAGAGAAGAGAAGAAGGAAGTACCTGAGAAGAGCCTAGGATGAAGTGATTATGATGCCATTGCCTTGCATAAATATAGGCTAGACATAGGGGGTGATGAGTAAATATCGCATTGGAAGTTGGACAATGTCATTTCAAGCGTCGCTTCAACTTAATTGCCTCGATACATAAGATAAGCTTTAAAATATATTTGTTGGAAATTGGTATACCAACAGATATATTTTGGGGACAATTATTATGGGTGGTTTTCTTCTCGTATATCCTGAATAATATTCTGACTATGTTTCTTTTATTTGTGATCAGGATACCGGATCAGGATATTGGTAACATCCTGATACAGTATCCTGGTGATGACTAATTAATTCACGTGCAGATTGATGGTGCAAGTCTGTAACGTTCAAGTGGACTTCTTCTCCCAAAGACTCGGGCAAATCTGTTGGAATATGAACGTTGAAGCCAGAAGACGTGGACTACAACGTTCACAAAGGGAATATTCGTTATATCCCGGATTTGTAGGCTCTTTAGTTAGTTTTGTTTTACTATAAATAGGAGTGATCGGATCAGATAAGAACACACACAATCTCTCATACACTCTGGCTCTCTAGCTGCAAACACTCACAACACACTTACATTTGTATTCAAATCACATTGTAACACTTAGTCGATCCGTATCATATCCTGCACTGTATCCTGATATTTGAAGCAATAAGAAGAACAAGGCAGCTGTGATTGTCAGCTCCCGAGGTTTTATGCCGGCGATCTAGATTGATCAAGGGCTTTCCTCGTACATCTCATGTCACCCTTTATCTTTTTGCTCATTGTTTGATCATAGATACAACTCAATATCCTGAGTCGTATCCTGAAAGTTGTTTTTATTAAACAACTTAATCAACACATTTTTAATACACATTCTTAGCACACTACCTAACTTAACTAATTTGATCACTAAATTGCTTCGGTAATTTTTGACCAAAACAATCTTCATCTCTTTTCTCTTTCTCATCCTCCGGCAAAAATGGCGAGGCAAACTAGGTCTAGTTCCGGTGATTTTGCTCCCTCATTTATTCACCAAAATTTTCTCCAAGATCCAGAGAAAGAGATATTTTCTTTCGACAGTGCTCATCTATCAGCTCTTAAAACCTCTGGCATCTTCCCGGAGGGGACGGTGTTCCGGTCGTTCAACAGGGAAATTCGATCAGACATGGTCTCTAACGAATGGCTGTGTTTTAACGCCTTTCCATTCACTTAGGGCTTCGATTTCCTTTCCCTGGCTTCATTACTGAGTTTTTCTAGATTACAAAAATCAGCTTTAGTCAAACGATGCCAATGCTTTGGCGGGTGTTGCTTGTTCTTGATCGAATCAAGAACACCCACATTCCTGATCTTTCCGTTCATGATCTCCCTTTAGCATACCGGCTTAGATGCCATGGCTCTTGCCGATTCTTGTTTTACTCTACTTCCAGTGATCCACTGATACTCCGTGCCACCAGGAACGAGGAGGAATGGAAATCCAAATTTTTCTTTGTGAAAAGAGATTCAATCCCTGGTGGAACGGAATATCCGGTGAAGTGGTTGAGAAAGGGTAGGATTTAGGGTTTTAGGATGATCCTGTCTTATATCCTATCCTATATCCTGAACTGATCTTTGATTTTCTTGTATACAGTTGACTTCAGGAAGCTTGCACCCCCTCTTGCTGACTCGGAAAAAAGGATCAAAGCCATCACACTTCTTCCAGAAGTTGAAAGAAGTTTCAATCCGTACCCAGCATCTTCAAGTCAACACTCCAGCTCAAACATGTCTGGTAAGAATCCTGTTCAATATCCTGCATACATGTTTTTATTTGATGTTGTTATAAAAAGGGTTTTAAGTTATTCCCTGTATGCAGATTCTAGCAAACTTCCAATCCTTCTGGACCTTGATGAACTTGACAGTTATCCTACTCCTGTCAATGTCAAGAAGGAAACCCCTACTACCACCAGCTCCAAACCGATCCCAGTTCCTAAGCCTAACCCAAGAACTCGTGCTTCTACCTCCAAGAAGAGAAAGGGTTCCGAGACCAACACTCCAGGTTCTGAAGGGTTCTCCTATGAAGAGCTTAGCTTCACCAAGGCCCTAAAGCCTATGACCTCTTTCCTTAACAAGGTAATATCCAGATGCTATATCCTGCGCTTATATCCTGATTGAATATCCTGGTTAGTAAATCTTAACCCATACCTGTATTTTGACTTGCAGGGTCTTCAGCGTCTGCTTCATCTCTACAGTGATGCTTGTGGAACAACTAAGCTCCAAGAAGCCAAGATCAAGCAACTTTAGACCACCATTGCTGATCAGGGCACCATTGCTGAAGCCAAGACTCGGAATTATGAGGATAAGCTGAAGAAGGTCACCCAAGATGCCTAAGTGAAGCTGGCAGCCGTCCATATTGAGCACGAACAGGCCATGATCTCCTTCCGGGAAGGAATCAAAAACTCTGTTGTTGTCTCCCTGTTGCAAGCTCGTATTAAGATGGCTTATGAGGCCAAGGATACAGGTCTTGAGTGCCCATCCTGGCCGGTTGACTGCTGGGTGGCAAAGCTTAAGGAGCTTGGAGGCAATCCTGTGCCACATCCTGCCAAAGCTGGGGATGGAGAGACCTCTAAGGCAGCTGAGGTGGTGGACAAGGCTGGAGAGAAGAAGGACGCTGGAGAAGATGCTGGTGAGGATGCTGCTCAGGATGCTGAAGCTGAGAAGGCGAGGAAGGATGGTGGTGATGCCGCTGTGTGAGGGCACTCAAGTGGGCAATGATGGATATTGACGCCTAGGCCGGAGCCCACTTTTTTTAAATTTGAATGGTCCGTAATCCCAAAACAATTTACTTTTCCTGCACTTACTTTTCCTGCACTTGAACAATTTATATTTCCTGCATGCTTTTGAACAATCAACAGTTGAAGGTGGAGGGATCCTGTGTTTTCAGGACGAAGCCTTCAACTGTTTATGTAAATATGGTTTAGGACTAATTGCACTGTTGGTGGATGGGCCTCGTTTGAGATGAAACCAATAGTGCAACCTTTTGCATGTGAATAATAAACTAACCAACCTTTCGGCCTTATCTTTGTTGTCGTATTTCTATTACATTGCATGTATTCGATTTGGAAAGTATTTTTCTGCTTTATTATTTCAAATATTCTAAGAAAACATTTTAAAAAATATCCTGAAAAGTATTCTAAAAAAATATCCTGATCTGGATACTGTTATTAATCTTAGTATCAAATCAGAAATACATAAATCTAAAAACTTAAGTTATTTAGATGAGGTTTCAAAAGATAGAAAAAGGAAGATCATACCAAAGACTCTTAGAGAGTTGATTCCAATTTTCCATCTTTGATCCTTTTGCAACATTCCTCTCATGGATGTCCCCTGTGCACATTCAGGAAACTGAGTTCATCCTTCGAATTGTATCAAGGTGTTTGTCCTCTGTGTTCAGTACATTTGAATACTTGGGAATTTCTCGATGTAAATACAATCACATTTTGTTTGGAACCTGTCCATAGACTTTAGTTTTTCTGGGGATAAACCCTTAATATCCCGGGGCTAAACCCTTAATATCCTGGGGATAAACCCTTATTTTCATGCGCTACAGGCGGGGGTGTATAAACTCCAAGACTTAGAAAGGTGAAAACCTTTAAACCTTAGAGAGTATGAAAATACCCTTTCATGAGAGAGGGTGATCAATCCTCATATACCTTAAGGATCCAGGATATAGCTAATAATAACGAAATTGTCAGCCACTTTTACATGAACTGGTCCCGCTATCTTGAACTATCCCTGGATAACTTGCGCTCCAGGCGGGGTGTTTAAACCCAATTCGAGAGAAAGGTGAACACCTTTAAACCTTGAAAGGGATAAGGATCCCTTAAACGTGAGAGAGGGGGCCAATCCTCTAATCTTTCGGTTAATCTTGAGCATATATCCTGGAGTAATATCCTGAAGCATATCCTACAAAACACATTCAAACTAAGGTGGGTGTTAGCTTGGCTAACACCCCTCCGATGCTTAAGTTAGTATTGGGTTCAAAAGAATAAATAAATTCAAACATATTTAAAAGAGATAGAATTCATACCATCCTGAGTTAGAAATTAAATTCTAAACTCACTTGAAATAGAGCTTAAGGTGTATAGCATTCCAAGATCTCAGTAACATATCCCCTTCCATATTCTTGAGTCGGTATGCTCCTTTTCCAGATTCTGATTCGACTTCATAAGGTCCTTCCCATTTTGGAGCTAACTTTCCATCAGCAGGATTAGTAGTATTCCGAAACGCCTTTCTTAATACCCAAACTCTAACTTGAAACCTTCTAGTCCTTAGATTCTTGTTATATGCTCTGGATATCCTCTGTTGATATGCTGTCATCCTTAGCTTTGCCGCATCTCTTGTTTCATCCACAGTATCTAATTCTTGGCACAAAGCTTCAGGATTCTCCTCGGGATCCCGGAGGCCTGATCTTGCTGTAGGTATCACCATTTCTGTCGGGATCAGTGCTTCTGCCCCAAACACCAAAGAAAATGGGGTTTGCCCAGTTGCACTCTTTACTGTTGTTCTATCAACCCATATGACAAAGGGTAATTCTTCTGCCCATCTTCCTTTCTTAGCCCCTAGTCTTTTCTTCAAATTGTTAACAATTATCTTGTTTGAGGATTCTGCTTGTCCATTTGCTTGAGGATGTACCGGAGTGGATGTAATCATCTTGATTCCCCAACTTTTGCAAAAATCAATAGTCCTTTTACTGATAAACTGAGAGCTATTATCACAGATTATCTCAGCTAGTACCCCAAACCTAGTCAGGATATTCCTCTTTATGAAAGACACTACTTCTTGATCTCTGACTTGAACACATGCCTCAGTTTCAACCCATTTGGAAAAATAGTCTGTCATTGCTAGCATAAAAACTTTTCCTCCTGGAGTCTTTGGCAACTTTCCCACTATGTCCATACCCCACTTCATGAATGGCCAAGGGGAAGCAATAGGATATAATGGCTCAACAGGCTGATGTAGTATATTGCTGTGCCTTTGACATGCATCACATCTTCGAGCATATTCTGCTGCATCTTTCCTCATAGTCGGCCAATAGTATCATGTTCTTAGCACCTTCGAGAATAATGATCTGCCCCTAGTATGGTTGCCACAATCTCCTTCATGGATATCCTAAAGTACCTCCTTGGTCTCAGGATCCTCCAAGCACCATAAGTATGGACCTGCAAGAGATTTCTTATACAAAATATTATTTATAATAGTAAAACGAGATACCTTCATCCTGAAAGCCTTAGGATTCTCATCTTTAGGGATGTCTCCTTCTTTAAGGTATTTTATGATCGGAGCTGTCCATGACTCAGGATTCATCTCAGTATAGTCATCGTCAGGATCCTGGATACTTGTTACCTCCTTATCCTGAGGCTTGAAGTGTTCCATCGTAGGATACAAGATATGCAGTACTGGTATTTGAGTTCCTTCTGGTATCCTGATTGTTGATCCTAAATTTTTCAGAGCATCTGCCTCATCATTATCTTCTCTTGGTACCTGTTCAAGTGTAAAAACTTCAAAATATCCTGCTAATTTTTTGACAATTTCAAGATATTCAATTAACCTTTCACCTTTGACTGCATAGGATCCATTGAAGTGGTTAGCAATTAACAAGGAATCAATATTTACTTGTAAATTTCTAATATTCATATTCTTGTCCAAATCTAATCCTGCAATCAAAGCTTCATATTCTGCTTCATTATTAGTGGCAGGAAATTCACATCTAATAGCCTGGTGTAATATGTCCCCCTGTGGCGATTTTAGTAGTATACCCAATCCTACACCTCTTACATTAGATGCACCATCAGTATATAATTTCCAGGATTCTAAGGTTTCTCCTAGTTGTTGTACTTTTAGGTCTACTTCATTTTGAATGTCACTACTGAAATCAGCCACAAAGTCTGCTAGAGCCCGAGACTTTATAGCATTTCTAGGTTCATACACTAGATCATAGGCACTTAATTTTACTGACCACTTAGCCATTCTACCCGGCATCTCAGGTTTTCTAAGTACATTCTTAACATGATAATTAGTTTTAACATGAATCCTATGTGTCTCAAAATAATGTCTAAGCTTAGTTGATGCCATAATCAGGGCTAATATCAATTTTTCTAAGTGTGAATATCTAGTCTCAGCATCTAATAAACTTTTACTAACATAATAGACATGATACTGCTGACCTTCATGATCCTTTACCAAAACAACACTAACTGCATTCCCTGATACTGCAAGATACAGGGATAATGGTTCACCATCCTCGTGCTTCATCAATAAAGGTGCAGTTGAAAGATATTGCTTTAAATCCTGTAAGGCTGCTTCATGCTTTTCTCCCCCACTCGAATTTCTTGTTCTTCTTCTTCTTCTTCAGGATATCATAGAATTCTTTACATTTCTCTGAGGATCTTGATATAAACATGTTCAACGCTGCTACCCGTCCTGTTAATCTTTGTACATGTTTCATGTTGGAAGGTGACTTGATATCCAGGATGGCTTTGATCTATTCTGGGCTTGCTTCTATACCCCTTTTGGTTACCATATATCCTAAGAATTTTCCTGCCCCTACTCCAAAATGACACTTGGCATGATTTAGCTTCATGTTATACTGATCCAGGATATCAAATGCTCCTTCAATATCCCGGAGATGATCCTCAGCCTTCTTGGACTTTACCACCATATCATCAATGTATATCTCCATGGTGTCCACCAGTTTGTCTTTAAACATCATGTTCACAAATCTTTGGTAGGTTGCACCTGCATTTTTTAAACCAAAAGGCATAGCAGTATAACAATAAATACCTATTGGTGTCATGAAAGCAATATCCTCCTGTTCTGAAGGTTCCATTTGGATCTGCTGGAATCCTGAGGATGCATCCATGAAGGTTAATATCTCATGACCGACAGTTGCATCCACCATCGAGTCTATATGAGGCAGAGGGAATGGATGTTTAGGACACGCTTTGTTCAAGTCTGTGTAATCTACACAAACTCTCCATTTCCCATTCTTCTTTTGAACTACGACCACATTTGCTAGCCACCTAGGAAACTTGACTTCTCTAATCATCTTGGATTTAATAATCTTTCAACCTCTTCCTGAATAATTGCGTTTCGTTCAGGAGCAAACTTTCTTCTCTTTTGTTGAATAGGCTTGAAAGACCTATTTATTCCAAGCTTGTGAGTTATGATATCCTTAGAAATACCTGTCATATCCTCATGCTTCCATGCGAACGTAGACATCCTGCATTTCAAAAAGTTAGTTAATTGACTTTCAATATCCTGAGGGATATTGGTTCCTACGAGCATCGAGATATCAGGATTATCCTGATCCAGGATAACTTTCTTAACATCTTGCTCTGAAGCCTCCAAGATATCATGGGCTCGTATCTTTAATTGCTATCCTGCTTTGGGCTTTGTTGAAGACTTCATTGAGGAATAATAGCATTCTTTTGCCTCTTGTTGATCACTTTCCACCTTGACAACCCCCCAAGGGGTAGGAATCTTGATACACTGATAATAGGTTGATGGGACAACCTTCATGTCATGGATCCATGGTCTGCCCAATATAATATTGTAGCAGGATAATGAGTCCATGACACAGAAACGTTGCATTGAATTCACACCCTCAACGTATACTGGTAGCTTTATTTCTCCCACAGTATTCTTGGCCTCTCCACTGAACCCCACAAGTACAGTGGACTTTGAGGTGATCTCCATTTAGGAAATGTTCATCCTCTTTGGTGTTTCTAGCTGGATAATGTTGACATAGCTGTCGTTGTCCACCAATATCTTGCGCACAAAATGATTAGCAATATATAGAGTTATCACCAAACCATCATATAAGGATCCTGAACACTATCCCTGTCGCCACTATCAAACGTTATCACTTTATCGGTTGTGAGGGTTGTCATCCTGGTCGGCTTATCTCCATGTTCTGCCTTAACTTCCTTCGTGTGCCTTTTTGCTGCAGAATAAGAGGTTCCACAAATGTCTGATCCTCCTGAGATAAAGTTGATTATCCTGGCATCCGCAGGAGGTGATGCTGCTCGTTCAGGATCCTGCTCGATATCCTGACCCTTATTCTTCTTCCCCCCCAAAAGATCCTTCAGATATCCTTTGCTTAGCAGATAGCTTATTTCCTTCCTCAGGGCTATGCAATCTTCCGTGATATGTCCAAAATCCTCATGGAAAGCACACCATTTGGATTTATCTTTCCAATCTGCTTTTTGCTGGGTTTTCCTAGGCCATCTTGCTTTATCTCCCAAACCCTGCATAGCATACATTAGTTCGGGTATATTAACAGAAAAACAATATTTCGATAATTCAGGATACTCCTCAGGATCCTCATCCTCCACAGCATTCACTTTCTTGTTGTCATTTCTGCCATATGGCTTAGAACGATATGGTTTATATGAGGATTCTGACTTCCTGTTGGTTGATTCATATGTTGAGGATGAATTCATCCTCTCTTGCATTTTCTTATCATCTTCTAGTCTGATGTATCTTAAAGCCCTGTTTCGAGCTTCGTCAAGGTTCCTGTTTTGGTCAAAAATAGCACAAGGATAATACAGCCAAATCCGATTTTGTGAGGTGTGATGCTTGAATAAATGGACAAATGTATGAACAATGTATGAATGAAATGAAATTGGGACACAAGGATTTATACGAGGAAAAAGCCCTTGATCAATGTATGATATCCGGCATAAAAAACCTCGGGTGATGGAAACTACCGATCACCAACTATATTAAACAAATGATGTTACAAATCAGGATGACAACAAGCTTGTTACAAGGATCACTAGTGTGCAAAAAGTGTGTAATCGTCAATAAGTTGCAGAGAGTTCTCGAGTAGTGTGTGTTTGCTAACTGTTCTGTCTAATCAAGTTGTTATCCCCTTATAAAAATAGAAATAACTAGCTAACTAACAATCCGCAAATCATGCTAGCTTCCCACAACTTCCATAACGGTCACACAAGCCATGCACGTGCAGAAAAATGGAGCATATTCCCCTGGAATCTCAGCAAGACCAAGTCCCACTCGTATACTCCTGCAAAACAAGTTCAAACATAATGGAAACAATTGTAAGTATAAGGATCATAATGAGGATCCTGGATCCTTAACCCTGCAACATCTTCTGAGGATCCTTAATTCAAAACTGAACTGAGGATCCGTGATCCTTGCTGCACTTGAGGATCCGTGATCCATAGGTTGTGGAAATCCATCCCTAACAATTGCCCCCAAAATATGAGGAATTAAATATAACTAGATGAGTCATATTTTCTGCCTTATCGCCAACGAATCTGTTAACGTAAATATAGCCGTTGTAATCGGACTAGCAGTTGCAACCTGACGTCAGCGACATGACTACCTGCAAATTCATCATTATAAATTCAGAGTTAGAGATAAGGATCAAGATGTGTTTAAATTCGAGCATTCCACTCCTTTAAATCTTCATCCAGAGAACAAACAGGTATTCTCTCTTTCTGTCACACCCATCTTATTATTACTTGAATTTAATAAAATTTCATACGATTTATATAAAAGATGTCCAAATTAAAACATAGTAACTAAAACGAAGTTCCAAGTAATCAAACTAGTCACCAATGACTAGTGAAAACATTCATGACCTGATGGGCAAATTGTTTACATTCAAAAGAAATAGAAACATCGTTTAACAAAGTTATGAAATCGCGGAAGCTTCAAAAGCGTGTTCGGTTCTTCAAAAACCTGTTTGATCGCCATCCGTATTCTAGAAATACCTGAAACTGGAAATGTTTACATAAAGACTAGTATTAAAGTTCTTAGAATATTACATAATCGAAACTACGATCAAAACGGATCCGATTAGCCATAATATCCAAAAATTTACAAAAATTTCCAGACTCTACCGTAACTTACGGTAGATATACCGTAAGTTACGGTACTCACTTAATGGTTCTGGTCTACCGTAAATCAGTAGTAATCCACCGTAAAGCTTCTGATCTCTACCGTAAGTTACGGTGGGTACCGTAACTTACGGTAGCCACTGCAAGTTTATGTTTTGACCGATTTGGTTATAAAGCCCAAACCAACTCTCGGGTTTCTCATTCTTACAAACCAACATGTTAAATTCTCATATTCTAATATGTCATTTATCAACGATGTTAAAGACCAATTTACTATATCACGAAGCATTCGCCACGTATAAATCGATTATTCAACCCGTTTGGCTCATCTACGAAATCCTCCATTATGATGACTACCAACAAGTTGTAACCAATCCTGGTCTTATTAATCAATATAGCGAACATTATCGCTTCAAATTAAGACAACCTTTATTCTACAATTCACTATACTTATGCAAATTATCAAAGTTTACCCATTGTAACGAATCAAGTTACATACCTTCAAAGCACACCCTTTAGTCGTGCATCAACACCGGCTTGTCCGCTCAAAGCTCCGGCTTCCTTTCCTATAGAGTTCAATCACATTGTATTTAGAACCCTTTGTTTCACATGTAACGCATAGTTTACCATTTAGTACAATTTATGCGTTTTTGTTTATATCTCAACAATTTGCTTTCTATTTGGCGTTTTCACAAACACTTTAAGGGCAGATTTTTATATCATTTATATTCAAGTTCATGGCTTGTTATTTAACTCAAATTTCCACCAATTTAGCTCTCATATATTAGATTTAACATCCCTATTTCATAAATCTCTTTACATGAACTCTATTACACTAGAATAATGCTCAAAACCCTAATGTTTATCAATATCTCACAAGACCCATGAATCACCTTCAAGGTTTTCATGAAATTTTCAGAATTTAGGTATGATTTCACATATTGTTGTCTAGGTTTTACTCCTGGACACTATATCATTCCTATTCTACCCAAATAACAAACATGCATCATCAAATTTCAGATTTCACAAATTCATGAGAATTTCAAGTAGAGAATTCTCATCAAATTTTACATACCTTATAACCCTCTTGCGATGAGGATCACAAATCTCAGCTCGGATTTCGTTTTGGACTTGATTTAAACCCTCAATTTCTGAGATTTGTGGAGTTTTGGGGTTTGAAGAACCCTGGTCGCCCCTCCCTTGCCTGGTTCGATCTCCACACACGCCCACAATGTGTTTTGGGTTTTTAATTTTTTTTGTTTTAATAATATTAGTTTCAATTTGGGCACTTTCAGCCCCTCAACTATTATTTGGTTCTAATTTTTTTAGTGTTTTAACCCATTGTAAATCACTACAAGGCTTTTACCTAACTAGGTTATTTTAATTCTAGTTAGTTCACTAGTTTATTTAGCAGCATTATATTTAAAATAAATGATTTGCATTTTCGAGGTGTTACAAGTCCACCCCCCTTAAAAGGGTTTCATCCCCGAAACCATAGTGCGTACCGAATAAGGTAGGATAGAGACGTCGCATCTCCTCTTCGGATTCCCATGTAGTGTCCGAACCTTTCCTATGCTCCCACTTGATCTCGACTTGATCAATTTGTTTATTTCGCAAGTGCTTAACTTTTCGATCCAAAATTTCTATGGGCCTTACAATATAATTCAAGTGATCATCCACTTCGATATCGTCGTAGTGAATATAAGTTGTCTCATCCGCTAGACATTTCCGAAGATGTGACACATGAAATGTGCTATGAATTCCGCTTAGTTCCTCCGGTAGTTCAAGGCTGTAAGCTACCTTTCCTACCCGTTCTACGATCACAAACGGCCCGATAAACCTCGGGCTCAATTTTTCCTCTTTTTCTAAACCGGATAACCCCCTTCCATGGGGATACTTTGAGCATGACTTTGTCGCCAACCTGGAACTCAATCGGTATCCTCCTTTTGTCAGCATATGCCTTTTGTCTATATTGAGCCGCTTTCAAGTGTGCCCGAACCACATCAATCTTTTCATTAGTGGCTCGTACTATATCTTGGTGGGCGAGTTCACGTGGGCCCACTTCACCCCAACATGCCGGGGCATTTCGTACGGTGCCATCCCAGTACTAGCATGGTAGCTGTTATTATACGAAAACTCGACCAATGGTAGATAAACATCCCAACTTCCTCCAAAGTCGATTATACATGCCCGTAGCATGTCCGCCAACGTTTGTATTGTTCTTTCACTCTGTCCATCCGTCTGAGGATGGTACGCAGTGCTGATGAACAATTTGGTTCCCATTTGCTCTTGGAAATCTTGCCAGAAATTTGAAGTGAACCGGGTATCCTTATCGGACACGATGGATACCGGTACTCCATGGCGTGCTATTATCTCATTAGTGTAAACTTCTGACATCTTTTCTGACGTATAAGTCTCACGAATCGGAATGAAGTGAGCACTTTTCGTCAGTCTATCCACCACTACCCATATAGCATCGAAGCAACGGTTCGTCTTTGGTAGCTTGGTTAATAGGTCCATCGTAATATGTTCCCATTTCCAAACCGGAATTTCTAATGGTTGGAGTTTACCGTATGGTTTTTGGTGCTCCGCCTTGACTTGTAGACATGTCAAGCATTTTTCCACGTATTTCACAACATCTCTTTTCATTCCGGGCCACCAATAGTTTTGTTTTAAGTCGTTATACATTTTGGTCGCTCCCGGATGGATGGAATAACGGGACTTATGAGCTTCATCGAGTAGAAGCTTTTTAACTCCACATGTGTTAGGAACCCAAATTCTATTGAAACGTGTTTTCAAACCATGGTTGCCTACTTCGAGATCTTTAACTTGGCCAACAATCATTTCCTTTCTCCAGTTTTCCGTCTTTACTGCTTCATCTTGTGCTCCTCGGATTCGTTCAAGTAAGCCCGAGGTCACAATGAGATGCAATGATTGTACTCGTATCGGGGCATAATCTGCCTTTCGGCTCAACGCATCGGCCACTACATTGGCCTTCCCGGGGTGGTAGTGTATTTCACAATCGTAATCCTTGACCGTTTCTAACCATCGTCTCTGGCGCATATTTAACGCCTTCTGATCGAAGAAGTATTTTAGGCTTTTGTGGTCGGTGAATATGGTGCATTTTACCCCATATAAATAGTGTCTCCATATTTTTAACGCAAATACCACCGCAGCCAATTCGAGATCATGCGTGGGATACTTCTTTTCATGTATCTTCAATTGCCTCGAGGCATAAGCTATAACTTTGCCCCGTTGCATCAAAACGCATCCGAGCCCTGATAATGAGGCATCCTAGTAAACCACTAAGTCTTTGACTCCGTCCGGTAATGTTAATACCAGAGCTTGAGTTAATTTCTCTTATAGCGTCTGAAACGCCCTTTCTTGTTCAACGCCCCAAATGAACTTTTCCTCCTTCCGAGTTAACTTTGTTAGTGGAGACGCAATCTTGGAGAAATCTTGAATGAATCTCCTATAGTATCCCGCAAGCCCTAAGAAGCTTCTAATTTCCGAAGGGTTCTTCGGGGGATTCCATTTTGACAAGGCCTCAACTTTTGACGGATCCACCAATATTCCATCGGCACTTATGATGTGGCCGAGGAATTGCACCTCTCGTAACCAAAAGGCGCACTTCGAGAATTTCGCATATAACCTTTCTTGCCTAAGTGTCTCTAACACCTCTTGTAAGTGGTGTGCATGCTCAGCTTCACTTTTTGAATACACCAAAATATCTTCGATAAACACGATGACTGATTTATCCAGCATTGGCTTGCAAACCCGGTTCATAAGATCCATGAAAGCCGCGGGTGCATTTGTTAGCCCAAATGACATCACGAGGAACTCGTAATGTCAGTATCGCGTGCGGAAAGCCGTCTTCGGCACATCTTCCTCCTTGACCTTTAGTTGGTGATACCCCGATCTAAGGTCAATATTTGAAAACCAGTTCGCACCTTGTAATTGGTCGAATAGATCATCTATCCTCGGAAGCGGGTATCGGTTCTTTACCGTGAGTTTGTTTAACTCCCGATAATCGATACACATGCGCATACTTCCGTCTTTCTTTTTCACGAACAGTACCGGTGCGCCCCAAGGGGACACACTCGGCCTTATGAATCCTTTGTCAAGCAGGTCTTGAATCTGGGACATCAACTCTTGTAATTCCAACGGCGCGAGTCGGTACGGTGCTCTAGCTACGGGTTTTGCGCCCGGAATCAATTCGATTCCAAACTCTACTTCCCGTTCTGGTGGTATCCCCGGTAAATCTTCCGGAAACACATCTTCGTAGTCCCGTACTACCGGTACATCTTCAATCTTCAGTGATTCTTTCTCGGGCTCATTTGCGTATATCATAAATGCCTTGCATCCTTGCTTCATAAGCTTGTGAGCTTTCAACGTCGAGCATATTATGGGGTTGCCTCCTTTTTCGCCATAGATAGTGACGTGTTTTCCGCTCGGAGATGTTAGCTTTATCTCCTTACGAAAACACACGACCTTTGCGTGGTGCTGAGATAGCCAATCCACCCCAACGACTACTTGAAATTCTCCCATTGAGATCGGGATTAGGTCTATTAAGTATTCTTCATCATCGATGCTTAATTTGCAGCCTCGACAAATACCACAAACTATAAAACACTTGTTGTCCCCTATTTCAACTTCTAAGGGCACAGATAATTTCGTCAATACAAATGAAGGATGTCGAATAAATCTGTGTGAAATGAAGGATTTATTCGCACGCGTATCAAATAATACACGAGCAGGAATTGAGTTTATTGTGAATATACCTGAAACCACATCGGGTTTTGTCTTCGCTTCAGCCGCGGTAAGTTGAAAGGATCTAGCTTTCGCCTTTGGAGCTTCTGCTGGAGACTCTTTAACGTCTCTCCTTCCAACTAAGTCTGGGCATTCCGACTTTTTGTGGCCGGGCTGATAACATTTATAGCAAACGGAAACCTTTCCCGGACATAACGATGCAGTGTGTCCCGTCTTCCCACATATCGGACACGGCTTGTCTTTGAAGCGGCACTCACCCTTGTGCCCCTTTCCACACACCTTGCAACTTGGCGACCCGCCTTTAGCATCCACTTTCTTTCCTGATTGCGCCGTTTAAGCTTTCTTTGTAGGGCTTGGATTCACATCCTGTGCCCTTCGTTCACCCCTTTCAACTTGTTTCTTCAATTCAATTTCCCGTTCCCGGGCAACGTTTATGATCTCGGTAAGGGTCTCGTATTTCGAAGGAGTCATAAACTCCCTATACTCGGCGCTCAACATGTTATAGTAATAGTATATCTTCTGCTCTTCATTCGTCACCAATTCATTGCAAAACTTCATCTTATCCATAAATGTCGCTGTAATCTTGTCTATGATCTCGCCTTTGTGCCTAAGTTTCATGAACTCTTCTTTGATCTTATTAATGACCGCCTTGGGACTATGATGTTTAAGAAACGGTATCTTAAAATCCTCCCATGTCATGGCTCTCACCGCTTCGGCCCCTATTTCATTCTTTTTATTGTCCTACCAATCTTTGGCTTGAGCTCTCAACTGACCCGTTCCGTAAGCAACGAAGTCACTTTCGTCGCAATGGGTCCTTTCAAACACCCCTTCAATGTCGCCCAACCATCTTTGGCAAATTATCGGGTCAACCTCCCCGTTGTAAATTGGTGGTTTACAAGCCATAAATTCTTTGTATGAACACCCTTTACGTTCTCCCGGTTTCTCTTTCATAAGGTTGACACTATCCTCCAACCTTTTGACTCACTCCTCGACAAGTGACAACACCGTGTTTTGAATTTTGTCTATAAACCCGGATAGACTACCTTCAATTGCCTTCCCCACTTCTTCGGCAATTATTTCTTTCATTTGTTCGGTGCTTGTCTGCACCGGATCATCATCGTTTCTTTCCGACATCTTGAAACTAAAATGTTTACATTAAACGTTAAACATTTCATTTATAACATTGCTTCATTTGTTTCAGTTTAGCCAAGTTCCTAACTTGCTTTAACCGTTCACATTTGGTGCACTTTCCGGGTTTGAGTAAATTAACACACTCTTCCCATGCACGTCAATTCACTTCTCGTTTCTTACATAAGATATAATCTATTAAAATAATAAGTTAATTCTTACCGGACGATCAATCAAGCTTGAACCGAACACTTTGTTGACAACCTTAAGTTCTGATTACCAACTTGTCACACCCATCTTATTATTACTTGAATTTAATAAAATTTCATACGATTTATATAAAAGATGTCCAAATTAAAACATAGTTACTAAAACGAAGTTCCAAGTAATCAAACTAGTCACCAATGACTAGTGAAAACATTCATGACCTGATGGGCAAATTGTTTACATTCAAAAGAAATAGAAACGTTGTTTAACAAAGTTATGAAATCGCGGAAGCTTCAAAAGCGTGTTCGGTTCTTCAAAAACCTCTTGCGATGAGAATTTCAGATTTCACAAATTCATGAGAATTTCAAGTAGAGAATTCTCATCAAATTTTACATACCTTATAACCCTCTTGCGATGAGGATCACAAATCTCAGCTCGGATTTCGTTTTGGAATTGATTTAAACCCACAATTTCTGAGTTTTGTGGAGTTTTGGGGTTTGAAGAACCCTGGTCGCCCCTCCCTTGCCTGGTTCGATCTCCACACACGCCCACAATGTGTTTTGGGTTTTTAATTTTTTTTTTTAATAATATTAGTTTCAATTTGGGCACTTTCAGCCCCTCAACTATTATTTGGTTCTAATTTTTTTTAGTGTTTTAACCCATTGTAAATCACTACAAGGCTTTTACCTAACTAGGTTATTTTAATCCTAGTTAGTTCACTAGTTTATTTAGCAGCATTATATTTAAAATAAATGATTTGCATTTTCGGGGTGTTACACTTTCCTTCTCTCTAAATTCTTCTATTCTAATCCTCCTTTCTCCGAGCATCCATGACTAAGATGGTTCTCCGATCCTCACCAACCAAGGATCCCAAGAAGGATAGCCCTTTGAAAAGCCAAGGCGTCACCAAAAACCCTTCGTTGGAACTTTTCCGTTTTACCGATCCTGAGATTGATCGGATTCGTCATTGCTTCCCGGCGGAGGCTGTCTTCAGATCTTTTGACTCTTCAATGAAGAGTGAATGTGTTTCCGACACTTGGGTTTCTTTTCTAGCCACCCCTTTCCTGATAGGGTTTTCTTATCCTTTCCCTGCTTTTACACAATCCTTCTTCACATTCACGGGCATGTGCTACATACAAGCCATGCCAATGATGTGGAGAGTTTTGTACACCATTGAGAGCATCATCGAGCATGAAGGTGTAGAAATAGGGATGTCTGAGTTGAGTCAGCTATACAACCTTGTTAGCCATGGTTCACACCGCTTTCTGTTTAAACACAAACCTGGCCAGCCTCACCCAATCCTCAAGACCACCAAAAACGATACCCACTAGAAGAGCCATTTCTTCTTTGTGAGGAGGGACTCAATCCCAGATGGGAAAAATCTCCCCAAAAAGTGGATCACCCAGGGTAGGATATGGGACTTAGACAAGGATTAAAGTAGGACTCTGTTTCTGTTAAAGATAACTGATTCTTCTTTTGGTTTTTGCAGCCATCTCGCTTTCTCATATTCAAGAAAAACCTGCAATAAAAGAAAGACTTGCTGTTTTCTGGAAGCTTGATCCTGTTGTAAGGACATTTCAAGCCAAAGCAAAGGATTCACAAGAAGCATCCTCTGGTTCCTTCACAATGTCAAGTAAGTATTCGAATCTGTGTATAAATAAATATTTAAATGAAAGTAAAATAAGAATACTTATCTGTGTTTTGCATTTGTAGGCGCTGGAAAATCCTCAAAATCAGCTTCCAGGTTCAGCGTCAGTGATCTTGACGCGTTTACTTCCTCCAAGTCCATCAAGAAAGAACTAGCTGCTAGTCCCAGCAACCCCATCCCCAAAGGCATGAGCACACGGGGCAAGGGTGCCAAGAAAAGAAAGAGCTCCGAGTCCCTTGAAGGCCTCCCTCTCATCCAACACCAATTCGAGGAGTATGTCTCCGAGGTAAGGATCCTGGATCCTTAAGTCTGATATTCACTTTCTGAGGATAACGGATCCTGATCTTATACTTCTTTTATGCAGAAATTTGCTGAGATTCAGATGCTCCTGGATCACAATCTGGCAGAGACTGAGAAGAAAATCCTTGACTTCCAGCAGTTGTTCCTGGCCAAAGACAAAAAGATCTCCTCCCTTGAGAAGGACCTTAATCTGGTGAAGAAGGAACTAGTCCTGACCCAGATCAAAGCTCAACAGGAGAAGGAGGAGGTGATGGATGGGGCAAATCTCTCTGCTACAATCTCCATGCTTAAGATCAAGCTTCAAATGGAAAAGGAGGCTGAGGATCCTTCTTTTGACAGGTCTGCCTGGAATCAGGAGGCTTGGAAGCTAAAACTGGCGAAGCTGGATGATGAAGAGGAAGCTGAGGAGGTCTTCGCAATTGAGGATGGTAGCAGTGGGTTGAGGGATCCGATTGAGGAAGGAGCGGTCGGTGGTGATGCAGCGAAGGTGTAGGCTACAGAAATGGCCGATGATGGAAATTTCTAGACGTGGTCGGAGCCCATTTTTTATGGTTTAGTAGTTTTTTTTTGTTTGATGATGTTTTGAAACAATGTTGGTCTGTACTTTGAACAATAGCACTTAGGTTTAAGGATCACGGATCCTTGGGACAATAGGTAGGATGATAGCTGGTGGAGGGATCCTTTGTTTGGGGGATGAAGCCACTATTATCCTGCCATCTTTATTTCCTGCACTAAGACCTTGTTAATATGGACACCCTTTACCTACCCCAGCGGACGGGCCACGTATTGCTGGTAGATGCTTGGGGTAGGTAATTTTGACAACCTTTGAAGGGTTGAACTTTTGATAAATAAATAAAACCTTTAACTTTTGGCTATCTTGTGTTGTTCATTGTGTTTATTTACCTTTCAATTATTATTGCATATTCGTTTGAACTTACAAGTTAATAACGAAAGTATAGAAATTAGTTTAAGTAAAAAAGTTTAGGATATGATCAAGGATCAAATATCCTATAATCGAAAAGTTCAAAAAGTGATAAAGTTGTTTGATCATATATCCTGTTGTCAAAGTATAAGGGTAACATATATAAACCAAGAATAAAGTTAAAGTAAATAAGGATCATACCAGAGAATCCAAGTTAGGATCCTATATCCTTAAGGCATACCATTGTAATAATTATAAGACAAACCCTGGTAAGAAGTTAGGATCCAGGATCCTTAACTGTTTAACCTTAGAAATCTGAAATAAGATATAACTTGGGACTAAGCCAACTGCAAAAGGAAGAGTTAGTAACTGGGGACAAGCCCAACAAGCTGGGGACAAGCCCAAAGATCTGGGGACAAGCCCAAAAAACTGGGAACAAGCCTAAAGGATCTTGTGTAAACTGGAGTATGGCCCTTACTGGCGACTATCCAAACTTAGTGACATGAAAATGCCAAAACCTTAGCTAACATGAAAACGTTAGAAACCTTAGGAACAGATGTATGGTACGTCTACCATTATACTTAGGATCCTGAATACAGTCAGTACAATGAAATTGTCAGCCCCTAAAGCGGGTACTGGTCCCATTGCCTTTAACTGCATCAGGATAATCGTGCGCTACTGGCGAAGGTAGTGGATACCTTAAACTGGGGACAAGCCCAAAAAACTGGGGACAAGCCCATAAAACTTAGGAGACTTTTGTGGATACTTGATCCCTGTCAAGGATCCCTGAACTTCTGCAAAACTCAGAATTTTAGTGAAGAAAGATAAAGGATCCTGAATCCTTTTCCTTGTAAATAAATAAATAAATTAAAGTATTAGGTAAATTAGAATTACATTCTTACCAGAACGAGGATCATATATCCTCTAAGGATCCTTTGTGTATACCGGTCATGAGGATGATTAAGGATCCCGGATCCTTCTTACATGAAGTACCTCTTCAAATGGACAACATTCCAAGCTCTTGGTAATGAATCACCTTCCATTGTTAATAGACAATATACCCCCTTTTCTGCCTCAGCTTCAATAAGATAGGGGCCTTCCCACTTTGGTGCTAACTTACCATCAGCAGGATTTGTGGTATTTTGGAATGCTTTCCTCAACACCATGTCACCAACTTGAAAGTTTCTGATCCTGACATTCTTATTATAAGCTCCAGCCATCCTTTGTTGATAGCTAGCCAATCTTATCCTTGCCAAATCCCTGAGTTCTTCTATGGTATCCAAGTCCTGAACCAAGTTTTCAACATTTCCTTCAGGATCACGGATGCTTGTTCTAGAAGTAGGAACTACCATCTCAGTAGGGATCACTGATTCTGCTCCAAACACTAAAGAAAATGGAGTCTGTCCAGTAGCATTCCTGGGAGTTGTTCTATCAGCCCATAACACATAAGGTAACTCTTCTGCCCATTTTCCTTTTTTGGATCCAAGCTTCTTCTTCAAGTTGTTGATGATGATCTTGTTAGATGATTCTGCTTGACCATTAGCTTGTGGGTGGACTGGTGTTGATGTTATCATCTTAATCCCCCAACTGTCACAAAAGTTAGTAGTTCTACTCCCAATAAATTGGGATCCATTATCACAAAAAATTTCAGAACGGATACCAAATCTGGTAATAATGTTTCTCTTAATAAAGGATATCACTTCTTTTTCTCTGACTTGAGCAAAGGCTTTAGCTTCTATCCACTTGGAAAAGTAATCAGTCATAGCAAGCATAAATACTTTTCCTCCTGGTGCCTTGGGAAGTTTACCAAATATATCCATTCCCCATCTCATGAATGACCAAGAAGAGGATAAAGGATGCAGGTGCTCTGCTGGTTGATGAATGATATTGCTATGTCTCTGACAAGAATCACATTTCTTGGCATAATCTATAGCATCCCTCTTCATAGTAGGCCAATAATATCCTGTCCTAAGGATCCTTGAGAACAGTGCTCAGCCCCCAGTGTGGTTTCCACAATCTCCTTCATGAAAATCCTTTAGGACTTCTTGAATTTCAGGATCCTCTATGCACCTTAGATATGGACCTGCAAGAGATCGTTTATATAACATGTTATTTAATATTGTAAATTGAGATACCTTGACTTTGAAAGCTCTGGGGTTTTCTCCTGTAGGAATCTCTCCATGTTGTATATATCTCATAATTGGAAGGATCCAGGATCCTGAATGTGATTGTGTACCATCACTAGGTATGATTGCAGAATCCTCTACTATCTCCATAGATGTGTGATCCTCAATAGCAGGAGTCAAAATATGGACTATGTGGATTTTAATATCCTCTGGAATCTTCAATGATGATCCAAGATTGGCCAAAGCATCAGCTTCTGCATTTTCTTCTCTGGGTACCTGTGTCAAACTAAAAGAAACAAAAGAGTCTGCCAATTCCTTGACTATCTCTAGATATTTGATTAGTCTTTCACCTTTAACCGCATAAGAACCATTAAAGTGATTAGTAATTAGCATTAAATCTACATGTACCTCAAGATACCTGATCCTCATGTGCTTGGCAATTTGCAAACCAGCTATCAAGGCTTCATACTCAGCCTCATTATTAGTAGTTTGAAACTCACAAGCTATTGAGTGGGGTATTATGTCCCCCTGTGGCGATTTTAGTTGTATTCCAATTCCAGTTCCTTTGATGTTTGAAGCCCCATCTGTGAAGAGTATCTAAGGATCCTTAGTCTCTTCAAGCTGTTGAACTTCTAACTCAGCTTCCCTTTGTAGATAACTACTGAAATCTGCCACAAAGTTAGCAAAGGCTTGGGATTTAATGGCAGTTCTTGGCTCATATCTTATATCATAAGCACTAAGCTTTACTGCCCATTTAGCCATCCTTCCTGACATTTCAGGTTTCCTGAGAACATTCTTAATTGGAAAGTTAGTTTTAACAATAATAGCATGTGTTTCAAAATAATGGCGTAATTTAGTTGATGACATAATCAAAGCAAGGATAAGTTTTTCTAAATGTGAATATCTGGATTCAGCATCAAGCAAACTCTTACTTACAAAATATACAGGGTGTTGTGTACCTTCATGATCCTTAACAAGGACCGCACTTACTGCCTTAGAAGAGACTGCTAAATATAAGGATAATATATCCCCTTTTTCTAGTTTCATTAAGGCTGGAGCTGAGGATAGGTAATCCTTAAGGGCCTTGAGAACATTTTCATGCTTTTCAGTCCACTCAAATTTCTTGTTCTTTCTCAGGATGTCATAGAATTCCTTGCATTTCTCTGACGACTTTGAGATGAACCTGTTCAAGGCTGCGATCCTCCCTGTCAATCTTTGCACGTCCTTGGCATTGGCAGGGGACTTAATATTCACAATCGCCTTGATTTGCTCTGGACTTGCCTCTATGCCTCTTTTTGTCACCATGTATCCTAGGAACTTGCCTGCTTTTACACCAAAATGACACTTGGAAGGATTCAATTTCATATTGAATTTATCAAGGATATCAAATGCTTCCTCCAAATCTCTAAGGTGATCCTCAGCTCTCTTGGACTTAACCACCATGTCGTCTATATAGACTTCCATTGTGTGTCCTATTTGTTCCTTAAACATCATATTGACTAGCCTTTGGTATGTAGCACCTGCATTTCTTAGTCCAAACGGCATAGCAATATAACAATAGATACCAGTAGGGGTCATAGAGGCTGTATCCTCTTGATCGGATGGTTCCATATGAATTTGTTGAAATCCAGATGAAGCATCCATGAAAGTCAACAACTTATGACCCGCGGTAGTATCCATCATGGAATCAATGTGGGGTAATAGGAAAGGATCATTGGGACATGCCTTGTTTAAATCAGTAAAATCGACACATACCCTCCACTTTCCGTTTTCTTTTGAACAACAACCACATTGGCTAACCATCTTGGATACTTAACCTCTCTAATCATACCTGCTCTGAGCAGTTTATCTACCTCCTCCTGGATAATGGCATTCCTCTCGGGTGCAAACTTTCTCCTCTTTTGATGTATGGGTTTGAACGACCTGTCAATACCAAGCTTATGAGTAATTATATCTTTAGAAATACCTGTCATATCCTCATGCTTCCAGGCAAAGGTAGTTTTTCTCTTCTTAAGGAAGGATACTAGATCCTGTTCTATGTCATTGAGGATCCCGGATCCTATGAAGACTTTGGATTCAAGATCCTGAGGATCCATCAGGATATCTTTCACATCTTGTTCTCTTGCCTCCAGGACATCTCTTGGAGGATGCTTTAATTGCTATTGCTCCCTGGGTCTCGAGGCTGGTTTCATTGATGAAGTATAGCAATTCTTGGCTTCCTGTTGGTCACTTTCAATCTTCACCACCCTCCACGGAGTTGGGAGTGTCACACATTGATGGTAAGTAGATGGAACTGCTTTCATGTCGTGTATCCATAGCCTGCCAATGATAACATTACAACAGGATAAGCAATCTATAACACAAAATTTTTTAAAAGAATTAACTCCCTCAATGTAAATGGGAAGCTTAATGTCCCCCAATGTATTCTTGGTTTCTCCACTGAATCCCACTAGAACTGATGATCTTCGGATAATATCTAATTTAGGGATGTTCATCTTCTTGAGGACATCAAGTTGAAAGATGTTCACTGAACTTCCTCTATCTATCAGAATCCTACGAACAAAATGATTAGATATAAACAAAGTTTTAACAAGACCATCATGATGAGGATCCTGAATATCCACATGATCATCCTCATCAAAGGTTATAATTTTCTCCTGTGTAAGGGTCGAGGTTCGAATGGGTCTATCCCCATTATCCATCTTGGTCTCTTTGGCATGCCTCTTGGCTGCTGAAAAGGAAGTGCCACATATGACTGATCCACCAGATATGAAGTTGATAATTTGTGCATCAACAGGAGGAGCAGGAGCTCTTTCCGGAACTTTTTCAGGATCCTGGATCCTTGACTTTTTTCTTCCCAACAGCTCCTTCAAATGCCATTTGCTTAACAAGTAACCAATCTCTTTTCTGAGTGCAATGCATTCTTCAGTGAGATGACCGAAATCTTCATGATATGCACACCATTTGGATTTATCTTTTGTTCCAGCTGGCTTATCACTCTTTCTAGGCCATCTTGCTTTTTCACCTAGGTTCTGCATTGCAAGGATTAGTTCATTATTATCAACAGAAAAGCAATATTCAGAAATGGGAGGATAATCCTCATCATCCTCTTCCTGTTATACTGCATACACGTTCTGGTTATCAGACTTGTTGTATGATTTAGACTTTTTGTTCCTGAAGTAGGATCCTTGCTTTTCCTACTTTGAGGATCCTGCCAGTCTTTCTTGGATCCTTTTATCATCCTCTAGCCGGATGAATCTAAGGGCCCTGGTTCTCACTTCATCAAGATTCCTGCAAGGGGTCATTACAAGATCATCATAGAATAATGAATCCTTAAGTAAACCCATTTTGAAGGCTTCTACAGCCATAGCAATATCCAAATTAGGAATATCTAAGGATTCTTTACTGAATTTAGTGATATAATCTCTAAGTGATTCATTTTGACCTTGTGTTACCCAATATAGATCACTAGTTAAACGTTCAAATTTCCTACTGCATGAGAATTGGCTATTAAACAAGTTAACTAGATTAGCAAATGAAGTAATAGAATAAGGGGGAAGACTTAGCAGTCATTTAAGAGTTGATCCTGTCAGTGTGGATCTGAAACCCTTTCATAGACATGCTTCTTTTAACCTCTCAGGAATGGGGTTGATCTCCATCCTTTCTCTGTATTGAGCCACATGCTCTTCTGGATCCGTTGAGCCATCATATAGCTTCATGGTTGGTATTTGAAACCTCTTCGGTATCTTTGAATCACAAGTAGGTGGTGCGAAACAAGATCTCTTGTGACTCCCATCTGGAATTTTAGGAATGGGCTTAACCACTCCCGGAACGCTGGATATCATATCCTTAAGTTTCTTCAATTCCCTAGCCATAGCTTGGTTGATGCCCGTATCCTACACAAAGCCATAGTTAGTATTATAAGGATTATTTAAAGTGTTACCTCCTGAAGGATTCAGTTTTGGTATTCCTGATGTGAATCCATATTGGCGAGATTCCGGTAGGATTGAGGGACCAGATGAAACAATAGTTTGCATAGGTATGAAGTCTCCCAAGTGAATCTCTGAACTTCTGGGTTCTACACTTCTTAACGATCCCTGATCCTGAAAGATGTTGGATCCCTGATGCACCGAGACTGGGGGTCTTGGAGGATAATCCATGGATCTGTAAACCTAAGATGAGGATCTCTGAACCTGAGAGGAGGATCCTTGAACCTGAGAGGATCCCTGGACCTGAGAGGAGGATCCTTGAACCTGAAAGGATCCCTGACCCTGGGATGAGGATCCTTGACCCTGGAATAGGGATCCTTGAATCGTCTGTGCTCCCATATATCCTCCAGAATTGAAAAAGGATCCTTGATACTGAAACAAAGATCCTGAAGGGTGAAAGTAGGAACCCTGAGCCTGCATCACTGCCGATGATCCAAAATGCATTCCCAATGATCCACCCTGGTACTCGACATCAGATGCTGCAGAGTGTTGGGCAGTTATGACTGGAGTGTCGAAATTCAGTGATTTCGGCATCAAAGGAGAGTGATCCTCTGTTGGTCTCTTCAATTTCTTGATGTCATCGATCTCTCGAAGGATCCGGTGGTTAGTTTTGTCCTACTGTTGCATGTAGTCCCTCATCTACAAAATCAAAGAATAAAGATCATTATTAGCAAGACCAGAAGAAGCAGCAGAAGTTGGTTTTGGGAAAATGTGGGTTTGTTTCTTCGCAGCATTCTTCTGGGATCCAAAAGGTGCTGGAGGCAAAGGTGGAATGCCTTGTGAAGAAGTAATCGCCGGCATGGAGCTTGAAGTGTTCTTCGCTTGAGAAGCCATGTAGTCGAAGGTAATGAACCGAAGTGAACGAAATTAACAAAATTCTCAGAAATGAAGCACCAATTTCCCCACTGTGGGCGCCAAACTGTTTTGGTCAAAAATAGCACAAGGATAATACAACCAAATCCGATTTTGTGAGGTGTGATGCTTGAATAAATGGACAAATCTATAAACAATGTATGAATGAAATGAAATTGGGACACAGGGATTTATACGAGGAAAAAGCCCTTGATCAGTGTATGATCTCCGGCACAAAAAACCTCGGGTGATGGAAACTACCGATCACCAACTATATTAAACAAATGATGTTACAAATCAGGATGACAACAAGCTTGTTACAAGGATCACTAGTGTGGAAAAGGTGTGTAATCGCCAATAAGTTGCAGAGAGTTCTCGAGTAGTGTGTGTTTGCTAACTGTTCTGTCTAATCAAGCTTGTTATCCTCTTATAAAAATAGAAATAACTAGCTAACTAACAATCCGCAAATCATGCTAGCTTCCCACGACTTCCATAACGGTCACACAAGCCATGCACGTGCAGAATAATGGAGCATATTCCCCTGGAATCACAACAAGACCAAGTCCCACACGTATACTCCTGCAAAACAAGTTCAAACATAATGGAAACAATTGTTAGTATAAGGATTATAATGAGGATCCTGGATCCTTAACCCTACAACGTCTTCTGAAGATCCTTAATTCAAAACTGAACCGAGGATCCGTGATCCTGGCTGCACTTGAGGATCCGTGATCCATAGGTTCTGGAAATCCATCCCTAACAGTTCCTGCAAGGATTCATTACAAGATCCTGATAAAATTGAGAATCCTTTTGGAATCCCATCTTGATAGCCTGCACAGCTGTAGCAACGTCAAGATGTGGGATATCTAAGGACTCCCAGCTAAACTTGTTCACATAATCCCTTAAGGATTCTTGTGGACCTTGAGTTATCTTGTAGAGATCACTGGTTAGTTTCTCAAAACTTCGACTGCAAGAAAATTGACTATTAAATAAATTAACTAAGTGAGCAAATGATGTAATTGAATGAGGTGGAACATTTAGGAGCCATTTTAAGGCTGATCCTGTTAGAGTAGAACCAAAACCCTTGCAAAGGCATGCTTCCTTGAGATCCGGAGGGATAGGGTTAATCTCCATCCTTTCCCTATACTGAGCAATATGCTCTTCAGGATCCGTGGTTCCGTCATAGAGCTTCATGTTAGGGGTTCGAAATCTTTTTGGGATTTCAGCATCACAAATAGGATGTGCAAACCGGGATATCCTGTGGCTTTCCTGGGATACTTCTGGAATCGGCTGAACTACCCCTGGTATACTGGATATCATATCTTTCAACTTCTGAAGCTCCCTAGAGAGTGCTGAGGTCACACCTGTATCCTGCAAAGATCCAAAACTATTAGTAGCAAAAGTATTGGGGGTGTTAGACACGTTACCAGCCTGAGGATTCTGGCTATATCCTGGAGCATATCCTGATCCTCTAACAGTTGATACCCTGACCGATGAGGGTATCTCAGGAGTATGACTCTGGGAATGACTGGGTACAATATTGCCCCTGTTATCCTCGATGTATACTACCGAACTGAAGTCTAATGCTCTGGGCTGCAAAGGAGTGACAGTATCCTTAGCAGGACTAGTGGAGCTGGATTTCAAGAGTTTTATCTCTCTTATCAGCATTTGGTTGGTTTCCTGCTGCTGCTTTATCTGATCCTGTATACTACCAAACAAAGTTAGAATTTCATCATTAGAAGCCATAATAGGGGTTCTCCCTGAAGCAGCAGATCCTTGAACATTCTGAGTGGGAATAATATCCCGAGCCACGTGAGTTTCGGTTCTTCTCGGAGGAGCTTGAGGCTGTGAAGAGGCTTGCATCCTTGGAGGTGGTGGAAGCACCGAACCAATTGTTGCAGATGATGTAGCGGACATGGTAGAAGAGCTCATGTTTGATTTTGAGGCCATTGAAAATAGTTGTGCAAAAAGCTTTGAAAATAGAAAACCAAGTAACGATTTTAAGAAAGCTTTTAGTAGAAATAGCACCTCTTGCCCCACGGTGGGCGCCAAATTGTTTTGGTCAAAAATTACCTAAGAAATTTAGTGATCAAATTAGTTTTGTGAGGTAGTGTGCTAACAATGTGTGTTGAAAATATCTTGGTCTAGTTGTTTGAAAAAATAGTTTTCAGGATACGGCTCAGGATATTGAGATGTATCAACAATCAAACAATGAGCAGAAAAGTAAAGGTGGACACGTGATGTACGAGGAAATCCCTTGATCAATCTAGATCACTGGCATAAAACCTCGAGAGCTGACACTCGCAGCTGCCTTGTTCTTCTTATTGCTTCAAAAGTCAGGATACAGTGCAGGATATTAACCAAATCGTCGCTAAGTGTTATAATGCTTTTCAGAAAGTGTATGAATTGTGAGAGAAAGTATGAGTATTCGAGAGTAGTGAAAGTGATGCCCTATGTGATCTGGTTTATCCGTCTATTTATAGTTACAAAAAGAAAACAAAATCTCCTAAAATGGGGGAATGCCAACGAATATTCCCATGTGAACGTTGAAGACCAAGTAATGCGGCATCAACGTTCTTCTTCGAACAACTTGGACCGAGTCTTCAGGGGAAGAGGTCTTCGTGAACGTTATGGACTTGTACTCGTACTCCTGCATACAATTCGTTAGTAATCCTCAGGATACAGCATCAGGATGTTACCAATATCCTGATTCAGCATCCTGGTTGTGAACATATATTATGTAATCAAGATATAATTCAAGATACTATCCAGGATATGGGCTCAGAATTTCACCTATAACAATAATGTATATTTTCAAGAGGCTACTTCATGTTGAAGTTCTATTAGGTATTTTTTTTCAAAATCGGCAAGACACCGGATCAGTGGAAAATTAATGTCGAAGTGCCTCTATTAGAACAAAGGCGATGTCCCAATTTGTGGATACTATTGGGGGACAAAGTTGCAAAGTCATACTATGAAATTATGGGAGGCAGTTATAAAGACTAGAATTAGATGGGACACACAGAAGTAGTCTACTACAGAAACGATACACATTCTAAGAAAATTGATGGAAAATTTTAGAGAGACGAAGCGAGATCTGCATATGGTATTCATTGACTTGGAAAAAGTGTACGACAGTGTGCCACATCGGCTAATTTGTGATAGTCATAAGGGTAAAGGAGTCCCTTGGAAATATATAAAGCTAATTAGAGATATGCATACTAGGACTAAAACAAGCATTCATGTACATGTACATGTGGGGGACACTGACTCCTTCCCTATGGAGATAGGCCTTTGTCAAGCGTCCGCGCTGAGTTTGTTTCTTTTTCTTATAGTCATGGACAAGTTGTCAAAGTCAATTAAAGAGGCAGTGTTGTGGTGCATGCTTTTTGTGGTGCATGCTTTTTGATGATGGTTTGCAGGTACTGTTTTCGTGAAATGTTACTTCTCTCATGATAGATCTCGCATGACTAGTTTCGCATTGTAAATCTCGCATAATTGTTTCACATAGTAGATTTTTTATAAGTAGTTTTTGTATATATAGTTTTCACACGGTATTCTTCGCATGACCATGCATGCTTAAACTCAAAGTTTTCACCTAAGAGTCTAGTACGAAAACTCTAAGGTCTCGATTGGATGGCATGTGGAAGAGTTGACCCTATTGACCACCCTTGTTATGTAAAATGTGACCATTTCACACATGAACCTTGAACATGTTTGACTTAGCAGTTCAAGGGTCGAAATCATCTGACGTACAATGTTTTTATGGTGATGTACATACTCGATAAAGAATGATATGAAAGGAATACATGTGAAAGAAAGTAATGTCTGATGTAATCAAATATTTTTTGGCTTCTAATCACAATGTTATCATGAAATGTTCTCAACTACTCAGTGTACTGTTTAGAAATGATAGTTTGATTAGAAAGAGAGAGAATTAAAGTAGAAAGTAAAGATAAAGGGTAGTTACCTCCAAGGCAACTAAGGTGCTGTTTGTTTTTTCTGCGGGGAAAGGTCTGCAGTCTGCGGACCACATCTGCAGGCGTCTGCAGGAGAAGAGGTGGACCAAATGTCTGCAGTCTGCAAGGATAAGAGGGTTTGTTTTTTTTTTCCATCTACAAAACCACTTCTCCCACTCTCTCTCTACAATCTCTGCCTCAACTCTCTCTCTCTACTCTCTCTCTCTACAATATGCAGACCACCACCGCCGCACCACCTCCGCCTTCACACCACCGCCATCATCTCCGCCATCATCACCGATCTCCGCCATCATCTCCGATCTGTTCAACCACCACCGATCGGTCTCCAATCTCTCTGATCTGTTCAACCACCATCATCTCCGATCTCCGCAATCATCTCCGATCTGTTCATCTCCGCCATCATCTCCGATCTGTTCAACCACCATCATCTCCGATCTGTTCATCTCCGATCTCCGCCATCATCTCCGATCTGTTCAACCACCATCAATTTGGGTTTTCGATTTGGTAGCAGGGAAGAGTTGAGGCAGAGAAGATTTGGGTTCCGATCTGTTCATCTCCGATCTCCGCCATCAGTTCCGATCTGTTCATCTCCAATCTCTCTCTCTCTACGGTATCTCTCACTCTCTCTCTCTCTGGGTTCGATTTGGGTTTCGATTTGGTGGCAGGGAAGAAGGTGGAGGCGGTGGCAGGGAAGAAGGTGGTTTCGATTTGGGGGTGGCGGAGACGTGGTGGTGGAGGTGGTGGCAGAGATGGTGGCGGAGATGTGTGGTGGTGGAGGTGATGCAGGTCTGTGGGCAGGAGAAGAGGTGAGAAGAGGTCCGCAGACTTAAGGCCATGTCTGCGTGGGGAAGAGGTGAGACAGACGTTTTTGGTCTGCAGATCTTCCGAAAAACAAACAAGCTGCAGAGTTCAAACATCTGCGCGCGTCTGCGCGGCGCAGACATAAGTGGCCAGAAGTACTTCTGGCCAAAAAACAAACACCACCTAAGTCTTACTCGTACTCCATGGTCGTGAACCTTGGTACGTTGTGAGCACATGATTGGGTGTTTACCTCTAGGGCCACTAAGTCTTGCTTAATTGTGAGCATATGATATGAAAATTACCTCCATGGCTGCCAAGTCTTACTTCATTGTGAGCACTTTATAGGGTAGTGACCTCTAGGATACTTTCACAAAAATATGAGAGTCTGAGAAGAGTGATGTGGATCACTCATCAGGTGAATGTCATCTTATTGCTAAAGATAAAAGTTAAAGCTTAAAGTATGTTTATGTGAAGTATGTTATGATGATTTGATTTGTATTGCCTGGACTAATGTATGGAAAGTTTTGGTTGCAATGTTTGAACGCTTGTATGGATTGAATATGAGTTTAAGAACTATGTTGCAATGTATAAATCCAATTGTTAAGACCACTGAGTTTGGGGTGTTTCAAATAGATAATTGAAGTTTGTTATTGTTACTCCACAATTTTAAAGTAGAGTAATAATGATTACGCTACTTTTGTTTTGTTGATGTGTGATATTATTAATGTACTTCAATTGTTGTAAAGTAATACTGACTCTTCTAGTTCAATTATGATGCATAGTAATTAATCATTGAGTACCATAATTATCATATTTACAAAAAAATGTCATTGCATTCTTTTTTTCTTTGCTTCTTACGATTCACATGTTAAAACTTATTATTTTGGTCCCAGTGGTTTGAGCACTTTTATCATTTTAGTCAAAATCTTAAACTTTTTAAATCTGGGTCCATATTGTTTCATTTTTATTGTCATTTTGGTCCAAAAATCAGATCACCCCTTATTTGACTATTAAAAGCTGATTATTTTGTCTTTTTTTTCAGGGGCAAAATTGTCCATTTCAATTTAATATAACATATTATTAATTAAATTAATTAACTTAAATATCCATTTACCCTTTAAAATCAATTCATCACTTCGTCTTCATCATCTTCACCCCACCCCACACCAAACCCTAACCCAAACACCGTAGTCCGGCGCTCCAGCATCCTGTTTCTCCGACAAGCACACCCCGACGCCCTCCCCTCCTTCTTCTTCCCTGTAACACCTCCCCCACCGCCGTCAAACAGATCGAAGAAATGAGAGAGAGAAAGAAGGTGGTTGCCGCTGCGGCGACGGTGGTGCTTCTGCTTCGACGAATTTCTGGTAAGAACTGGCTTCCCCGTTTTCTTTTATATTTCTGATGATCGAGTTGTGAACATGGAGGCCGCTAATGGAATTGTGATTGTGATAAAATTTCTTTCTAACTGCAAACTTCTTTAATTCGATGTCAGGTTCTTTTTTATGATTTTGAATTGGTTCTGTTATGCATTTTGGGGTTTATTTATTCAATTAGTTGTATATTTTGAATTGGCTCTGTTCAATTGATTCGTCATAGTTGCAGGTGTTGATGTTCATAGTTGTTGATTCGTCATAGTTGCAGGGGTTAATTAGTGTTGTTGATTCGTCATAGTTGCAGGTGTTGATGTTCAGTTGTTGTTTGAGAAGAAGGGAGTTAGCGATAGTCGGAATTTATTGGCACTCTTGGTCTCTTTGCGGGTTGATTTATTTGTTTTTGTTGTTGGATTGCCTCCTCTTGATTCCTTGTGTTCTGAACTTGTTGATCCGGCTGATTGTTATGATTAACACTTCGATTAGGATTTTTCTTATGAGTTATTGATCTGGGTTTGTGGAAGATGATCTGCTTTGAGAGAGAGAGTATGTGTGCAGAGTATGTTTTCATTTAAACATTTTTTTTATTTATGAAATGACCAATTTACCCCTGAACAAAAAAAATAAAATAGGCAGGTTGCAATAGTGAAAAAATAGGGTTTTTGAATTTTGGACTAAAATGGCAATAAAAGTGAAACCACAGGAACCCAGATTTAAAAAGTTTGAGATTTAGACTAAAATGGCAAAAGTGTCCAAACCACAGGGACCAAAATGGCAGTTTACTCTTAATCTTAACATTATATATGTGGCAAATAGTTTAAAATAAGCATGTGAATAATGCACACAAGTTTAGAGAATGAAGATCTTGGAGAGTAAGATAGTAGGTAACAGATTGATGGTGTGTAAGAACTATATAACTTTGTGAATGAAAGAAATTTGTAAAAAAAAAATCAGGTTTGATTTGTATTATATTATTGTCTAAATTAATTTTAGTTGGTATAAATTTGTGAATATGTATAACGTTTCGCTTAATTTGTAATATTATATATTTTTGGAAATTTCAATATATATGCAAACTTAAAAAAAGCAGGATTTTTTATATCTGTTTTTATAAATTTTTGCAGCAAAATTTGGGTGACTAATTTGCTACTATTCTTGTCGCAATTCATAAATTTTTGCAGCAAAATTTGGGTGACTAATTTACTACTATTCTTGTCGCAAAAAAGAAGAAAACAAATTTAGTCGCACAAATAATCAATCCCTAGTACTCCGAGAGTAACTCGAGTCTACCACCAATTCCGGGGAAAACCCGGTAACCCACCCGTCCGTAGGCACGATAGTGAAATTACCAGTAAAACCCGTTTGGCTCAAGAATCAAATCCAGGTTTCCTGGGTCTCCTATCATTGCCCACCAGTGCCTCACTCTGTATCAAGTGAG
Organism: Helianthus tuberosus; assembly: GCA_030545235.1. Lineage (NCBI taxonomy): Eukaryota > Viridiplantae > Streptophyta > Magnoliopsida > Asterales > Asteraceae > Helianthus > Helianthus tuberosus. Next base: position 46,876 of record JARYGA010024771.1, read on the forward strand.
AGTTGAACATGCATCTCGCAAGAGAAAATGCAAGCCTTCAACCACTTGATCTAAAAACCATTTGAGAGATGGTTTTTTAAGTTGCTAAATCTGTGTCAAATGTTTTGGTCACAAAAAATATAGCAAAACAGTTTTGTCACCGGAAAAACTGCACCCATATGACATTGCCACCCACAAATATTTGTTCATTTATATGTGTCTGGTCCTATTGCATTACCTAGCTCCATCCTATCCGGCAAACAATTTAATCAAGGTGTGAGGGTATTTGTTGATAAAATAGAAATATAGGGAAGAGAACCTGAAGTACACAAGAATTGAATTAGAATAACGTAAATGAAAGGTCGATAATGCTATGTGACTCAAATACGAAGAGTTAATATATGATATGGGACCCAAAAGGATCAAAAAAAGGCATGTAGTCTTGAATATCATCTTTACTTCTTAGCTTGGTATATCTTATATAATGTAAAATAATGTTCATCATAAATTATCGTAAAAACACTTTCAAACTATTGTCTAGTATAATATTAGAGTGTGTTAAATTAAAGAAACGGGAATAGCATGTAGAAGGTTTTGTAACTACTAGAAAACTGGGTCATTTCTTACGTTAATATTCATCAAAAACACATAGAAAACGGTTGTTTGTGACAATTCTTTGGACAATTTCCAACAAAATAATGTGGTCGGAAGTACCTACGCATTTCTAACAAATTTCCGACAAATTGCCATGTGCACGCGGTATATGAGATCAGTATGACTGTCCTCGTCTAATTGTGTGTAAAACAGTGTACATACCTATGACTCATACGACAACTAGAAATAATGCATTTCTATAATGCAGAAAGATAACACCAAAACTTATGAAAGTATTGCCGGCCCTTAGAATTCATGTACACGAGCTCGAAAAAATGTGCCCTTAGGCCTTAACGAAATTTTGTATTGACTCACTAAAGGTCTAAACCTAATGCCAAAGGGGTTAATAACTAATCTAAACCATAAGAATAGTTTTGTACGGGGGCCTAAGTTGGTGTTTGTGTGAATGTACCCTATTATAAAAATATTTTACATATACATATCGAGTTTTTTTCATAAAAAAACGTGCCCCTCAAAATATCGGGCCCTGGCCGGTGGTCCTCCCCGCCCACCCCAGGGACGGCCATTCAAAGTAACTTGAACAACCATTTTTTTGTGGGAGTATGTTGTTTATAAGAAACTAGATCAGCACATGTAGGCGTTTCTTAGAACACCTTGTACTAAGTCTGTTCATAATTACCCCTTGGTAAGTTCAAGTTTGCATGGGTGACAAGCGAACTCCAAAGAGGTTTTTCACAAACTTATTATGTTTTTCACCAAACCAAGTTCGCTTACAAGGGTAGCGAAGTTCCCAAAAACACCTAGAAACCAATCGCATTCTTAAACTACACTGATACAAAAATTTCTTGAACAACAAAGCATTGCATGAAAAGAAGAGACTCCAACGTAGCCAAGTAATGATTGCCGACAATGCTATTCATGCATATGCCATTACTAATTAACTTAGATCATGCCGGCAATTCATCCTTGGCTCAGTTGAACTCTCCTCCACCTCAGGCAATGCCACGATGTATATTCTTCAATAAATCATATCTATTGGTATCTATGTATTGAATTGTAATTCAGTGTGTGAAGTTAACCTTCCATCTTGCTATACATATATAGAAAAGGAAAAGGGGAGATGAGATAGGATTTAGGAATATATTCCTTGGAACTATTATATATTATTGGCATATATTAAAGTCCATGACCTTTTATTATAGAGATCAGTTAAAAAAAACTAAGTTAAAAATGCATTTTATGTTGATAAACAAACCAAAACCATATTGATTTAAAAATTTATATGTATTATAAATGATTTGGAAATAAAACTACATCCATGTTCACATAACACAAAATAAATCTACCTGCGCTAGAAATCCATCAAATTGTATGTCAAATTGGAAAAAAAAAAAACGAATATAATAAAAACTAACATATGTTGCAACTTGCAACATACAGTATGTGAGTCTTGTGTTTTAGAAGTCAAGATACAAGTGTGACTATTCGTGTTAACAGGGAATCTGGATAGTATGATATCTTTGCATATAACGAGTGTTGAGTGATTTTTATTATACACTTTGACTTAATTGATTATAAATTCTAACTGTGTTAGTTCACAGTCACTGGTTGATTATTTTTGTTTGAACTTGTTTCAATATACTAACTGTATGCTCATTTAATGGTTCATGTCTTGCTTTTGTTAGTTACGTAACATCTCGCCTCTCGTACCACTAATATTGTCCATTTTGCCCTTAATGGATTGCTCATCCAGGAACTCAAGGATTTGTTTTTTGTTGCCCCGGTCATCGTGGTATTACTCTCACCTGAGCACGCTTAATTGTGCCACAACTAACTAAGCCTAAAACTCGTTGGTGATTTAAAAGGCGAGGCGAGACATGTCTTATGAACCAAGAATTTTTTCTAGCACGATTAACATTATTATTTTAATCCAATTTTCTAAACAAATAGTTTTGGACTTCATACACATTTATAAGGGAAATATATTTTTTTATCATCAACTGATCTATAACAAGGTTTTACTTTGTTTTTAGAAATCAATTATATTTTTTAAATCGTGAACAAATATCAAGCTTTCCTATACATTTTACACGTTTTTTAAAGCATCAAAACTCAAAGCTAGAAAATAGAACTGTCGATGTAACAGACTTAATACATGGATATATAACCTCAAAATTTTACAGAAAATTCATTAATATTTTCAGCATAAGAGTTTTCACCAATGAGCACAGAATCAAGGTTTGTAGCTAAGGGTCTACGGTTCTCAATAGTAATTAAATATTTTTTTGATTATGAACGGCAACCTAAATCTATATCATTTGTCCATAATGAGATTTGAACTCTCATTACTTCATTAGTAATTAGGAGATCTACCATTGAGCTACATGCCTTTTAGTAAATTAGTTAATTATAATTAAAACTGTTAAACAGTTTCGTTTGGTATAACTATACAATGAATATGTTGATTGATCGTTTTTTTAAACACACAATATACGAAATGCTCGAAACTTGAGACACGAGACTCATAAACATATTTATAAAACTAGAGATGAGTACGCCCTCTATATTGTTCCACTCTACCTGCTTCCTCGTTCCACAAACTTTCATTTAGCCAAAAGTCTTAGTGGAGATGTGAAATCTGCTTTAAGAGACCCGTGCTGAACACGAATTCTCAGTCAACGCGAACGTTTTAGTTTGTTCAATTGTTGCAGTTGAAAAAATATTGCTCAAGATAGATATAATGGTTTAAAGATTTTTACCTTTGTTTAACATGTGTTTAAAATTTTATGATTCGTTTTTGTAATGTTACCGTACTACAATATTACCATGACGAAAAGAGTGCATCTTTATTTATTTATCTAACAAGAAAAGTACACCCAATTTCATACAAGTACGTCAGAATGAAGATATTTTTTTTTATCAAACCTTCGAAATCCATGATAAATCTATTGGAAATTCGTTTAGTCACGAGTTCTTCCGTCTCCAAAGCCCTTGTATACTAGTGTGTGAGCTTATCCGGTTCGAGTTGGTATGACAGTGGACCCATACATCATGGATTTAGCTAGCCAAGTATAATAAAGGTTATAGAGGAAAAAAATCCAACATCTACCATGTGTTACACCTAATGTCCCATTGGGTCGTGTCTCTCTGTCTACAAAAGATAATATTCGTACGTGTGACCAAACGAATCTTCATATCCTAACAGGTAGAAGCTAGCCCATGCTATGTCCAAATCGCAGGTTCTAAAGGGCAAAGAATGCATATAGTTTTGACTTGCAAAAAAGATGCCTACAATAAGAGATGCAAAATCATTGAAATATTATTTGGTCAACAGGATGGTGGCCATATGGAGATGTGGAATGGTTGACATTTCTAACTTGCTATCTTTCTGACTTGCTATACAACAGCTGTGAGCATCATAGCAAAATAAAGAAGAGAAAGAATATATCTAAAAATCATTCTCAAAGAGCTAATATATTGATAGCCTATCACTCAATCTTCCAGGACTTTGTTATACAATTGTTTTAAAGATTAGAATGGATATGAAAGAAACTAATTAACAGCTAGCATGCAGATGAATATATACTAATTAGTAATAACATAGAGAAATTTATACAAACTGGTCTCATTTCAAGCAATGACTGGAATTAACGATAGTTTATGAAAAAAAAAATGATAAAGGAAAGCTCGAAGGTTTCTGTAGGCTCTTGTGTCTTTGAAAGGTCATTTGATTATTCATTTTCTCTTTTAATGGTCTGGTTACTTACTTTATTCTTATGCTGTTTATTTTCCATCCTTTTTATTAGTTGCTCTTTTTTATGGTGTTTCAAATAAATGCTCTTTTAAGGAACAAATATCGTTTAAGGAATATAGAACCAATTTGTTAGATCATGCATCTCATGTGTAACAATTCTACTAAAATTAAATAAAATGTAGGTAAAAACCTAATAATTCTTCTAGTTTTCTACTTAAAATTTGTTATATGCGGCACACATATATGTATGTATAGGGGTGGGTTATGCTATAAAACGTCAAACGCCTGAGAAGTGTAAGAAACAACAAAGATGCAGGTGAAGGGCAAATGTGTCCAACAAAAAAAGGTAAAAACTGAGAATGAAGACATATAACATAACGCACCCTTATGGGTGGTAAACACACTATATATGGGTTAAAGACGAAGCTAAACGCCCCATTAAAAATCCTCAACACATTGTTGTACGTGTTGACTGTGAAGCCAAACCACTTGACAATTTAATCAAGCTGAGGTCAGCTTTGCTGATCAAGTTGATATGGAAATAATTGTCTTTGTGATCCAGATTTCACGGATCATGTTTTGGGACTATCTTCTCTTTCCTCAATCTTATATATATGAGATTGTTATGTATCTGTAAAATCGTACCAAAAGCTTAATACAAATATTCCTAGTTACCAAGAGTGGATGTAGGTCAGAACTGACCGAACCACTATAAATCTTTGTGTTCTTCATAAGAAAATTGTGTGTGTGAGAGTTCTGTGTTCGTGTGTGTATCTTGATCCTAACAACTGGTATCAGAGCTCAAGCTCTTGTTGTTGAACCGAACAGATCGAACAGAAATCGATCAGAAGACGAACAGAAACCGAACAGATCGAACAGAAATCGATCAGATTCGAACAGAAGCGAACATAAACGAACAGAAACGAAGGTGTAGAAGAAGGAGATACTTGAAGGTGCAGAAATCTGAACTAGGGTTCCGATTTGCATCAGTTTCAACCGGTCCTTTCACGCCACTTTCCTCTGTTCAGGTCCGCAGTCACTGTTCAGGGTTCTGAACCAGCAACCGTCGCCGCTCAGGTGAATCATAGCAGTGATTCCGAAGCCGCCGGGTTTCTGATCAGAAAACCGCCGTCACCACAGCCGTCAGAACCGCCGGCAGTTCCGCCAGTCTCCATCTGTCCAGCGCCGCCGCCGCTGTCTAGGGTTCCGATTGAACCCAGTCTTGCTCTTGTTTGAAACACAAACAGAAGAGAAGAAGAAGAAGTGGAGAGCAGAGTTTTTTTTTTTTTTTTTTGTTCTGGTGAAATTTGGGGAAGAAGGAGAACACGTCCGTGTTTTATTCTGGTGGAGAAATTGAAGTTTCAATTTTATCAGAAAGGCCCCCTCAACTTTTATTTCTGGTGGAGAAATTAAAGTTTCAATTTTATCAGAAAGGTCCCTCAACTTTGAACAAGATCTCATTATCCATCAATACTTTTCCTTGCCATTAAAGCTTGAAACAGATAAGTTATTTGTTTCTGATTATCGCTTTCGCTCTTATAAATTACCACTTAGCAGTACAAACTCGTTTGGTTAGTAGTAATTTGGTAATTTTTTTTAATGGCAGAAGATAGTAAAATCAAGATTGATAAGTTCGATGGAAGTGATTATGGATTTTGGAAAATGCAAATTGAAGATTTATTGTATCAGAAAAGTTTGCATTTGCCTATGTCAGGTGAACAACCAGATGACATGTATGATGAAGAATGGAAGTTGTTGGATAGACAAGCTTTGGGTGTGGTTAGGCTTTCTTTGGCAAAGAGTGTTGCTTACAACATTGTCAATGAAACAACCACATATGGTGTATTGAAAGCTTTGTCCAACATGTATGAAAAGCCATCCGCTTCAAACAAAGTATTCCTCATCCGACAATTGGTTAACACCAAGATGAAGGAAGGCATGTCGGTTACCGCCCACATAAATGAGTTTAACTCAATTATCTCTCGTTTAGCCTCAGTTGAAATAAAGTTTGAAGATGAAGTACAAGCACTACTCCTTTTATCATCGTTGCCCGAAAGTTGGTCAGGCACAGTCACAGCTGTTAGTAGTGCATCCGGCACTACCAAACTCACTTTCCATAGTATTTGTGACTTGATAGTAAACGAAGATATGAGACGGAGAAGCAGTGGTGAGACTTCTAATTCTAGTTCTTTATTGCATACAGAAAGTAGAGGAAGAAGAAACGAAAGAGGACATAGTCGAGGCAGGTCCAAGTCCAGAAGAAGGGGACAGTCAAAGAACAGAAAAGACGTTAAATGTTGGAATTGCAAAGAAAAAGATCACTATATAAGCCAATGTACAAAACCAGCTGCAAAGAAAGAAGTAAACAGTGTATCCTCGGAAGAATTAGGTGATGTTCTCATCTGTTCTGTTGAAGATTCAGTTGAATCTTGGATTATGGATTCGGGTGCTTCTTTCCATGCTATCTCTTGCCCAGATATGGTCAAGAATCTACGAACAGGTAACTTTGGTAAAGTTCGTTTAGCAGATGATCAAATGCTTGATATCATAGGTATTGGAGATGTAGACTTGAAGACCTCATTAGGAACTATATGGACATTGAAAAATGTCAGGGTTATTCCTAATTTGAGGAGAAAGTTGATTTCAGTTGGTAAACTGGATGATGAAGGGTTTAATGTTCACTTTGGGGGTGGACAATGGAAAGTGATCAAAGGCAATTTAGTGATTGCCAAAGGAAAGAAGCAAGGTACTCTATACATGGCAGAAGTTTCTGCTGAAGGTGTTCATGCAACGACCACTGGTCCGAGTCCATCAAATTTATGGCACAACCGACTCGGACACATGAGCGAGAAGGGATTGAAGATGTTGGCTCAGAAAGGTAAGTTTCCAAACTTGAAGAAAGTGGAAACTGAATTATGTGAACCTTGTGTTCTTGGAAAACAAAAGAGGGTTACTTTTGTGAAGACATGGAGGACACCGAAAGCTCAGAAGTTAGAGCTTGTTCACTCGGATGTATATGGACCAACCTCAGTTTTATCTCTAGGAGGCTCGAGGTATTATGTTACTTTCATTGATGATTCAACACAAAAGGTATGGGTATATTTTCTTAAGCATAAATCTATTGTATTTGATGCTTTTAAGATATGGAAATATGTTGTTGAAAATGAAACTAACTTGAAGGTAAAGTGCTTAAAGTCTGATAATGGTGGTGAATACATAAGCAAGCAGTTCACTGACTATTGCGCCAAGGAAGGGATAAAGATGATCAGGACAGTTCCCGAAACTCCTCAGCAGAATGGTGTAGCGGAGAGAATCAATAGAACTCTAAATGAGAGGGCTAGAAGCATGAGGCTAAATGCCGGGATGCCCAAGACATTCTAGGCCGATGCAGTTAGCACTGCAGCCTACTTGATCAACCGTTCACCAACAGGTCCCTTAGATTTCAAGTTGCCTGAAGAAATGTGGCAAGGAAATGAGGTAAGTCTCGAACACTTACGAGTCTTTGGTTGTAGTGCTTACGATTTGTTAGAAGCTGGTGACAGGGATAAGTTAGACTCAAAATCCAAGAAGTGCACATTCATTGGTTATAGGTCAGAACAAATGGGTTACAGGCTTTGGGATAATGAAGGCAGAAAAGTAATCAGAAGCAAGAATGTCGTCTTCAATGAAAACGAATTGTATAAAGACAGAAACACCGAAGGACCAGAAGTTCAGAAAGACTATGTTGAATTTGAAAGTGGTGAAACAAGGAAAGAAGCTTCAGTCGACATTCCAGAAAATGGGAATGAGTCAATCGACAGTGGGAGCTCAGGGGATGATTCTAGTAATAATTCTGCAGAAGAAGAAGAGGTCGCTCCTCAAATTCCAGAATCCTCGGAAACTCCTCAGTTTCAACCAAGAAGATCCTCCAGAGTCGTTAGACCACCAGACAGATATTCACCATCCGTCAATTACATACTTTTGACAGAAAATGGTGAACCCCGGTGTTATTCAGAAGCCATGGGGTTGAAAGATTCATTGCAGTGGGAGTTAGCAATGAAAGATGAGATGAAGTCGCTTGAGAAGAACAAGACCTGGCACTTAACAAAGTTTCCAGCTGTGAAGAAGGCTCTTCAGAACAAGTGGGTTTTCAGGGTCAAAGATGAACATGATGGTACCAAACGGTACAAAGCAAGATTAGTGGTCAAGGGATTTCAGCAGAAAGAGGGAATTGATTTCAATGAAATATTTTCTCCAGTGGTGAAGATGACTACTATCAGACTTGTTCTTAGTATTGTAGCAGCAGAAGGCTTGCATCTAGAGCAGCTAGATGTCAAGACAGCTTTTCTACATGGTGACCTAGAAGAAGATATCTACATGACACAACCAGAAGGTTTTCAGGTTAAAGGCAATGAAAACTTGATGTGTAAGTTGAAGAAGAGTTTGTATGGTCTGAAACAAGCGCCCAGGCAATGGTATTTGAAGTTTGATAACTTCATGGGAAGAGTCGGATACAAGAGATGTGACAATGACCATTGTTGTTACATCAAGAGGTTTAAGGGTTCTTATATCATTCTATTACTATATGTGGATGATATGTTGATTGCAGGTTCAGACATGACAGAGATCAAGAAGTTGAAAAAGCAGATGTCTGAAGAGTTTGAGATGAAAGACTTAGGAGCTGCAAACCAAATACTCGGGATTAGTATTTTCAGAAACAAAGAAGATGGTTCTTTGACACTCTTTCAAGAGAAGTACATTGAGAAAGTGTTAGAAAGATTCAGCCTTAAAGATGCCAAGATTCGAAGCACACCTTTGGGAAGTTACTTTAAGCTTTCTAAAGTTCAATCACCCAGATCAGATGAAGACAAAGCAGAAATGACTAAAGTTCCGTATGCATCGGCAGTTGGTAGCCTCATGTATGCAATGGTATGCACGAGACCAAATATAGCTCATGCAGTGGGAGTTGTTAGTCGGTTTATGTCCAATCCAGGGAGAGAACATTGGGAAGCAGTTAAATGGCTGCTAAGATATTTGAAGGGGACTTCAAAAGTGGCATTACAGTTTAAGGGGAAAGAGGTTATTCTGAAGGGTTTTGCAGATGCTGACCTTGGTGGTTGTAAAGAATCTTACAAAAGCACCACCAGATATGTCTTTATAGTGGGAGGCACTGCAGTAAGCTGGATGTCCAGACTGCAGAAAAGTGTTGCCCTTTCATCCACAGAAGTAGAGTATATGGCAGTTGTTGAAGCATGCAAAGAGCTTATATGGTTGAAGACTTTTCTCAAAGAGCTCGGCAAAGAACAAGTTGATTGTGCACTATTTTGTGACAATCAAAGTGCAATTCATCTTGCAAAGAATCATGTCTTCCATTCGAAGACAAAGCACATACAACTGAGATATCACTTCATCAGAGAGCAAGTTAGTGAAGGCACTCTGAAGTTGAAGAAGATTAAAGGAAGTGAAAATCCATATGATATGTTGACTAAGGTTGTCACCTTAGAGAAGTTGAAGCTTTGCATAGCTTCAACTGGCCTTCAGGATAATTGAAGAGGAGGTCGGGTAACTAGGAATGTATGAAGATCAAAGTTTTTTACAGAGTTACTGATGCACAGTTGAAGCACAGGTGAAGATTATTCCGTGGCTTCAAGTGGGAGATTGTTGAGTGTGAAGCCAAACCACTTGACAATTTGATCAAGCTGAGGTCAGCTTTGCTGATCAAGTTGATATGGAAATAATTGTCTTTGGGGTAAATTACTTTTTGAGTCCCTGTGTTATATGTGTTTTAACTAGTTGAGTCCAAAAGCAAAAAGTTTAACGACCTGAGTCCCTATAAGCAATTTCTTTAACCATTTGAGTCCATTTTTAACCATTCTGTTAACTCTGCTGTTAAGTCCCCCCACGTGCAGTCCACGTGAGGGGTAATTTCGTCCATTTAACCTCCCCTGTGTCTCTTTATAATTGTTCCCTTTTATCTTCTTCCACATAAACTAAAAACCCTAATTCTTCAACATGATCTCTCCCTTTCATCTTCTTCCCCAAAATTAAAACCCTAGATCTTCATCATGATCAATCAGGTTGTATGCGCATGTGGCTCTGCAACTATCATTCGAACCTCGTGGACTGCAACAAATCCAGGGAGGAGATTCCATTGTTGTGCAAGAGAGGTAGTTGATTCGATATAAAGATCCACAGGTAAAGAACCCTAATTCTTGTGTTTTATGTGTTGCAGGGAACTAATTGTGGGTTCGTAAGCTGGGCTGAACCTCCATTATGTGCACGAGCAACGGAAATCATACCTGGATTACTAAGATCCATTAACAGTCATGAAGAAATGGCAAGAAAAAAGGACCTCGAAGTGAAAAGGTTGAAGATTGTGTTAGGGGTTACCTGGGTTTTGTGTGTAATGTATATGCTTTTGGCATGAAAGTTGTACCCTTCTTACCCCATTGACCTTTTTTTGTCAACATTATTGTAAATGGTCAGTGGGGATGTCTTTTGTACCCAATATGATGCTAATGAAAACAAATTATGTTTCGTCTTGTGTTTATGCACTCTACAATGTACCAAACCAAAAACACACATTACCAACCCAAAAGACACTTCATACATTCAAACATTACATAAAGTAGCATCCAAAAGTACAATATCTTAGTTAAGTTACCAAAGTTTGCATAACATTACATACTAAACCAAAAGACACTTCAAACACTAGATAACAAAAGCATCATATGTCTAACAAGGTAACAGTCTAAAGATCAGCACTTTGTGAAGCAGTTTGAGTAGCCTTGGCTCCTCTTCCACCCCTGCCACCTCTACCAGCCTTGGCTCCTCGTCCACCCCTGCCACCTCTTCCAGCCTTGGGCCCTGTTCCACCCCTCCTAGGGCTGTCCAAACTGCTCGACGATCGAGGATCGCTCGACGATCGCTCGAAAAATGCTCGTTCGATTCCCGCTCAGTTTGTAAATGAGCTGCTCGGATCGGTTCGATTCAAATTCAATCCAAGCATGAGCATAGGTCCGCTCGCTCGTCGATCGATCGGTTTCGCTCGAATTATTTTTATTAAATAATTAATATATATATTTAATTAATATAAGCATAAGTATCCAACAAAAAATAGTAAGCCCAATCATTCTTTAGCCCATAAAAATATACTTGGCCCATTAACCTAAAATAGATATCTGATATATCACGTTTACACTTTACACGCGCATCACAATTCACAACTCTAAACTCTCCATACATTCACTTTTGAAAAAATTAGGGTTTCTTTAGATCGTCACTATCACAGCGCCGCTCAGCCTCACCCTTGTCAGTCGTCATCGTCCCTCTCTGGCTCCAAAGTTCCAAACCCTAAGAGTTCTCTTCAGCCGTATGCTCAACTCCTCTGCTCAACTGCTCCATTCAAGCTCAACTGGTCCGTTCTGCTCAACTCCTCTGCTCCGTTCAGGTACGTTAACGATTACTTGACTGTCTTTTTTCTTCTTGAGATCCGTTCAGGTACCCTAATCTTGCAATTTTTGTGTTTGCCCGTCTGCAGTCGGTCCCTCTCTTTCTGCATCACAAAGTAGATAACAAACATTTGATAAAGTTCAATATTTGATCCCATCGTCGTTCCATCTGTAAGTTCTATATTCAACAGTAAATTTGATCGTTTAAGATGTATATCTAACTTTTACATCTAATTGATTGTAGATACTTGGATATTCTTTAGTCTTTGAGTTCACATCGTCATCAGGGTTCTTTTAATTTCCACTACAAAAGGTAATTTGATGTTCTAGATTTATTATTTGTGTTTATAAGGTAGTTAAATGATAATCGTTATTCCTCAGTTTAGATTTAGTATATTAGCTTTCATTAGTGTATTAGATCTAGTAATTTGCTGTTCCAACTTCCAAATTTGATATTTGCTGAATTGTTGTTTTATATTTTCTCCACTCAAGGTCTTTTTATTTTTATTAAATTTTTTTGTAGAATGTCTTCTTGTAAAGAATCAAACGAGAATCCGGCTGCTCATGTTGACTTGACTGATGGAGAGGACGACCCAGTAATTGATGAATCGGGTGATGCTGATATGGCTGATACAGCGACCGGAGGTGCTTGTTCAAAAAAGAGAAAAAATTACTTGGATGTGCAAGCTTTAAGAAGATGTTTATGGCTTTTGAGCTAGATTTCAATTTGTATTTCGCACTATATTTTTATGCTTTGGATTCGATATTGTTAAGAACATTTTTTGGATCGTGATTTCAATTATGTATTGCTTTTGTTATAGTTTAATGCAGCCTAAAAGGTGCTGCTGGACATGTTTTATTAAGGTCATGATTTCAGTTTTTTGTTGTTGCTGCACATTTTTTAATTAGGTGTTGAGAAAAACCGAGCGAAACCGATCGAAATCGATCCGAACCAATCCGATCGATTTAAATTCGAACCGATCATGAGCAACACTTTTATGATCGGTTTTACAAATTCGAACCGAACCGATCCGATCGGTTTTAATTCGATCCGATCTCGAGCAGACCTTCGCTCGGATCGGATCGGCTCATGAACACCCCTAACCCCTCCCACCTCTTCCAGCATTGGTTGTTTGAGTCTCACCTTGACCTGCAGTTTGACCCTGAGGTTGAGCTGTTGTTTGACTCTGAGGTTGAGTTGCACCCTGACCCTTGCAGCTCCTCTTATTATGCCCAACATTCCCACATTTCTTGCAAGTTTTAGGCACTCCTTGCCTTGTCATTTTCCCCTTCTTGTCTATCAAAAGCTCAGAAATCTCCACCTCTGACTTCTTCCTTTTCTTCTTGGGCCTTCCCACTGGAGTATGATGAATTGGAGGGATAAGGGTTGTTGGGCATTGTGAAGGTGTCCAGTACTCTCTCCCACTGATAGGTTCAATTGTGTGCATGTAAACATCCTTCCAGGTTTGAAGCCAATAAACCTTATCAACCCATGACTCTAAAACACCTACATTCATACCATTCCTTGCCATATCCCATATGGCAGCTACACCATGTTTACATGGCATACCTGTTAACTGCCACTTTCTGCATGTGCAGGTTCTCTCATTAACATCTACCTTGCACTGATCAGCATATCCACCAGTAACCTGGAATCTACCCCTACCAGCCATCATCACTGAATACTGACTTGCATCAGCCTTGATTTCATCAAACACTCTTGTAGCATATGGAGTCAAAGGTCCATTACTTTTAGCTATGACTTTGTGAACCACAACAATTTTTTTCATCAAGTATTCTCTGATATACTCAAGACAGGTGATTATTGGTTTGTCCCTCCCCTTTACAAGCTGGTTGTTGAATGACTCACACATGTTATTCAATAAGACATCAGTCTTGGCCCTACCTGTCAAACAGAATATTCAAACAGAACATTGAATATTTAAAGCATAACAAAAAAAACTGTTAGTGTGTAATGAAACAACCCAAACCTGTGAAATGTGATCTTGCCCAGGATTTTGGTGGAATCTGGCTTAACCATTCAAACAAGTCACTGTCAAGCAGTCTTATAGCATTCATCTTTCTGTTAAACTGTGGCATTGTGGTAGCACATGCAGCATCCCATAACATTTCCTTGAATAAATTGCCACTCCATCTTGGTTTCATATTCTCGTGGATGTGTCGTAAACAGAACCTATGCTCTGCCAATGGGAATATCTTTGCCAGTGCTGGTATTAATCCCTATTATGCACACATGACAATGTTAATTCAAGACTGCATAAATAATCAAGACTGCATAAATATTCAAGACTGCATAAATAATCAAGAAATTGCATAAAGAACTAACCTTTTGTCTATCAGATATGAATGTGAAGTAGGATTGTTGATGAAGACCTAAGTCATCTCCAAGATTCCCTAAGAACCACTCCCAACTGCTTTTAGTTTCAGCCTCAACTATTGAGTATGCAACAGGGTATATCCCGTTGTTTGAATCAATTCCAACAGCTGTCAGACTCGCCCAGGGAATGGGCCCTTCATGAAACACCCATCTAATCCTAAAATATCCCTCCCATTTACCTTGAACCCTTCTTTGAGAGCACCCAAACATATGTAAACTCGCCTAAACTGTCTTGTTGGACTAGCAGGGTTGCACTCCCTTTCCACATCTTTCTTAACTGTTGTGCCAGGATTGGATCTAATGATCTCTTCACAATATTCCCTTAAAATAGAATATTGAGCTTTGAAATCACCTTCTATTCTGTGTAAAGCCATTACCTTTGCCCTGAATGTCTTCTGCAAACTTAACTGAATCTGGTTCTTCTTCTCCAATTGATCTTGAAGTGCCAACAGTGGAATTCCTGGGTTGGAAGATAATATGCTCTCCACTTCTCTTGCTACAGCAGATACAGTGTATAACCTAACCTTTCTTGTGGTCAAACAAGTATGATTATCAAGGAAAGTTTTTACACACCAACTGATTTTCTTATTCATCATTCTGATTTTCTTCATCATCTTGATCATTACCTTCTGTTTCAACAACTGTTCTAAATGTATCCATATCCACTTCAAGTTCTTGAATCATATTGTGTTTATCAATATTGTAATCTAACTCATCACCATCATCATTATTGTTTTTACCAACCTTTTTACCTTCATGCTCTCTTTGGTCATCATCCTCATCTGAATCAGGTGGCTCATGTTCCATCCTGTAATCCGGATCATCGGAATCCTCTTCATCATCAGTAAACTTCAAAGATGATGAATGAGTATCAGCACTTGCATTTACATTATCCTGCACATCTACTTGTTCAGTATCTTTTCCATTTTGATTATCCTGCTCATGTTGTTCACTATCTTTTGCACCTAAGTCATTATTTACACCATTCAAACCTAAGTCATTTCCATCTTCTATGTCATCTCCTAAGTTAATACCACCTTCTAAGTCATCATTCACACCTGATTCATTTACATCATTCACACCTGATTCATTTACATCATTCACACCTGATGGGCCACTATCATCCAACCACCCAATTTCAAGTCTTCTAACACAACCTCTAGGTTTAGCTCTAACTCTAACAGGAACATTCCCAACTGATGGTGCATCTTCAGCAATTTCTTCAATTACCACATTTGATGTGGATTTAGGTGGTGACAGGAAATATGTGGCAAGTTTTGTCGTCCAATGTTCAACATAAACCTCAATCTCTCTAATCCTACCAACATATTGACACATATCTATCACATCCTGATCAGTCCCTAAAGCCCTAATCCCTTCAACCAAACTTTTATCCAGAATCCTATAATGGTAATACACAACTTCATCCTCCGGATAATGCAGCATCTTAAACATCGTGTTAAACTCAATAACAGAGAATTCATCAGCATCTATGTAATCAATATGGTTGCTTTTACCTTTAACATACTTCAACACAGGTTTAACAACAAACTCCCCACCATGGAAAATGTGAATGCTGAACATTGTAGGCTCACCAACTGAAATGAAGTAAAACAGAGTTGAGATTACTATAAAAGGATTCATGTTAAAACAGAGATGAGATTTAGGTTATTAGTTACTTACCATACTCCTCATATGGATCGAAATGTTGTCCATAACCACGAATACACCACGTTGAGATGTCGTGAATATGCGCCATTGTTCTTCGTTCATGTGGATGATGATCGACAGGATGATTTGAAGTTATCAGGTGGAATTGTGAGAGCGAGTGAATGATTTGGGGGTGATAATAGGGTTTTAATTGAGGTTGGTGGCATAATGAAGGTGGAATTAAGGCAGGGGAGGTTAAATGGACGAAATTACCCCTCACGTGGACTGCACGTGGGGGGACTTAACAGCAGATTTAACAGAATGGTTAAAAATGGACTCAAATGGTTAAAGAAATTGCTTATAGGGACTCAGGTCGTTAAACTTTTTGCTTTTGGACTCAACTAGTTAAAACACATATAACACAGGGACTCAAAAAGTAATTTACCCCAAAGACAATTATTTCCATATTAAGAGGTTTAAGGGTTCTTATATCATTCTATTACTATATGTGGATGATATGTTGATTGCAGGTTCAAACATGACAGAGATCAAGAAGTTGAAAAAGCAGATGTCTGAAGAGTTTGAGATGAAAGACTTAGGAGCTGCAAACCAAATACTCGGGATGAGTATTTTCAGAAACAAAGAAGATGGTTCTTTGACACTCTTTCAAGAGAAGTACATTGAGAAAGTGTTAGAAAGATTCAGCCTTAAAGATGCCAAGATTCGAAGCACACCTTTGGGAAGTCACTTTAAGCTTTCTAAAGTTCAATCACCCAGATCAGATGAAGACGAAGCAGAAATGACTAAAGTTCCGTATGCATCGGCAGTTGGTAGCCTCATGTATGCAATGGTATGCACGAGACCAAATATAGCTCATGCAGTGGGAGTTGTTAGTCGGTTTATGTCCAATCCAGGGAGAGAACATTGGGAAGCAGTTAAATGGCTGCTAAGATATTTGAAGGGGACTTCAAAAGTGGCATTACAGTTTAAGGGGAAAGAGGTTATTCTGAAGGGTTTTGCAGATGCTGACCTTGGTGGTTGTAAAGAATCTTACAAAAGCACCACCAGATATGTCTTTATAGTGGGAGGCACTGCAGTAAGCTGGATGTCCAGACTGCAGAAAAGTGTTGCCCTTTCAACCACAGAAGTAGAGTATATGGCAGTTGCTGAAGCATACAAAGAGCTTATATGGTTGAAGACTTTTCTCAAAGAGCTCGGAAAAGAACAAGTTGATTGTGCACTATTTTGTGACAATCAAAGTGCAATTCATCTTGCAAAGAATCATGTCTTCCATTCGAAGACAAAGCACATACAACTGAGATATCACTTCATCAGAGAGCAAGTTAGTGAAGGCACTCTGAAGTTGAAGAAGATTAAAGGAAGTGAAAATCCATCTGATATGTTGACTAAGGTTGTCACCTTAGAGAAGTTGAAGCTTTGCATAGCTTCAACTGGCCTTTAGGATAATTGAAGAGGAGGTCGGGTAACTAGGAATGTATGAAGATCAAAGTTTTTTACAGAGTTACTGATGCACAGTTGAAGCACAGGTGAAGATTATTCCGTGGCTTCAAGTGGGAGATTGTTGAGTGTGAAGCCAAACCACTTGACAATTTGATCAAGCTGAGGTCAGCTTTGCTGATCAAGTTGATATGGAAATAATTGTCTTTATGATCCAGATTTCACGGATCATGTTTTGGGACTATCTTCTCTTTCCTCAATCTTATATATATGAGATTGTTATGTATCTGTAAAATCGTACCAAAAGCTTAATACAAATATTCCTAGTTACCAAGAGTGGATGTAGGTCAGAACCGACCGAACCACTATAAATCTTTGTGTTCTTCATAAGAAAATTGTGTGTGTGTGAGTTCTGTATTTGTGTGTGTATCCTGATCCTAACAGTACGTACTTAGGTCAAAATGCTTCTAACAAGATTTAGTTTTTTAACATAGCAGTATTATGTTTGATTTAAAAAAAAATGCTTAATTTTATAGTATAATTTTAAAAGATAATAAGACGGTGTATAAAAAATGGGTAGACTATGACATTGGTGACTTTTGTCCTTTCTTGCTAAAACTTACATAAGTTAAGAGTCCATGTCACAATCCATCTAAGGTTGACTATTATCATAGTTCACCCATCTTTTTATACAGTACAATAGCATCAGATGTGTATTCCTACAAAAGTGGTGCATGTTCGAGACGTACAAAGTGAACAATAGGTTGATTTTAGTAGTGTGTGTTGGTGTGTGGTCGTTATTCAAAAAAAAAAAATCTAAGTCATGGTCAATGGTCTATAATTCAACTTACCATTCTCGAGACTTCAAGAGCTTTTGATCTTCAAGGAAAGTGTGTGAATGAGGGGTTACTAAAACATATTGCGAGTAAGGTTGTTCACGAGCCGAGCCGAGCCGAGCCAAGCCGAATTGAGCGGACCTTTGTTAGCTCGTTTACAAACCCAACCGAGTGGAGCGGCTCATTTAAAACTGAGTTTCAAATCAAACGAACATTTCGAGCTCAGCGAGCGTCGAGCGGAGTTCGAGTGATTTGTACAACCGTGTTGCCCGATTTAAATTTGCTGAGAAAGATAGTAATAATATTGGGTCTCAAGTTTTTATGTCTTTAAAAACAGATACATTTCATGGCATAAAATTTTCTTCTTATGAATAAAAATGTTGTGACCGACGAGGCCATGATCATATTGCACGAACAATGACGTCGAGAGTAGCAGACGATCGACTTAGGGTAACGACATGAAACATTGAGACGATGAGCAGACTGTCGTTTAGGGTTTAACTTTTAGATTTGATATTAATTTTTTATTGGGCTAATACGTATAGATATAGTTGTAAATTTATATATAGTGAATCAAAATCTAATAGAGTGGTTTATATAAAACTATAAAGTCAATTTATATGTAAGTATATATGTATGTGTGTGTATATATATAGGTGTGTGTATGTATAATTTATATTTGTGTATACACATGTTTATATATGTATGTGTGTGTGTATATGTGTGTGTGTGTATATATATACTAATTAAAAATAATAATTTGAGCTGAACCGATCCGAGCGGACATTTGCTCATGCTTGGCTTGTTTACAAACCGATCCGAGAAGAGCGGCTCATTTACGACCGAACGTCAATCAAAAGAGCATTTTCCGAGCAATTTCCGAGCGAGCGGCGAGCGGTTTGATCAGAAAACCCGATTGGATAATTGCGAGAAGTGAAAGAACCAATTGAGCTTAGTCCTTTATTTTTCAGTCTTAAATTAATAACTAAATGAACATGGTAAAAGTGTAGAATATTAAGCAACTTTTTTTGTTTAATTAGTTGGTTTCTATGTCTAATTCGCAGTGATCTCTAGGGGTGTTCAGAATTCGATTCGGATTTGAAAAATTCGAAATTCGACTCAATTTGAATTCGATTAAAAATGTTCGAATTCGAGTTGATTCGTGTTCGAGTCCAGTAATCGAATACGAATTTATGATTTTCAATTCGAATTTAGTTTATATATAATTTTTCTAATATATGTATATTCGCACACAAACATGTATATACACGCATATAACTTATATAGTGGAGAGTTCAAATGAGAAGAATTTTTTTGTAAGAATAAAAAAGAAGAAATTTCAATCAATAAGAATGCTTAATTGTACTTCATTTAATTTTTATACTTATTTGGTAAACTTAGATGAATCATTAATGGGTAGTCTTCGTTTTTAATAGCTAACTATATTAAATTTGTAACTTATTTTCAAAATAACATATTTTTTCAAAAAAAGAAAAAGTATATAATTTAAAGTGTAGCATAAATTACGAGGTGTGTAGGATGAATTACAAGCTGTGTAGGATAAATTTCAATATGTGTAGTATAAATTTCAAAATGTGTAGGATTATTTTTTGATGTGTGTAAGCAAAAATTTAAGTGAGGAGGATGATAGTGTTTATAACTAATTAATTAGTCAAAGATAATAATAAATGAGTTGAGAGAAAAAATATTTAATGTTTTACATTTGTACCCTTTGTTCTTTTTCTTCTTAATTTAATTTTCTTCTCAAATGAACCTTCCCCATAACTTCTAAACTTGATCAAAGTATGAACTACCTCCATAAGTGATAGTTTATTATTCATAACATTACAAAACCTTCTAACAAACAATCCATACTACTTATTTCCAATTTTTTACCTAACTTAAACCGCTACCAGTAACCAACTTGTCTTCTAAATTTTGGTGTTTTAACATATTGATAGTTAATAAATTTTGCAGAATATTATATTTTATGTTGAATATAATTATTTTAGTAGTTAAAAAAATGAAAGTAAAATAATTTATTGTTTAGGGTGAAATTGAATTAAATCGAATTTATTCGAATTCGATTCAAATTCGAGTTTCAAATACTAATCGAATCGAATCGAATATGAATTCATGTAAAAAAAACAAAAATTCGATTCGAATAATTCGAAAATCGTTATTCGATTCGATGAACACCCCTAGTGATCTCTCCTCATTCATCCATACTCTCTCCCCTCTTATCTACCCTCCCACCCTCCCCCATGGTAAGACTTTATTAAATTACACATGTGTAGATCAGAAAATTATAGTAAATCTACGCATAGGTAGACGGAGTTGAGATCCGGTACAAACCACCCTAATTATTAAAACGGCAAGAACATATCAATGAGGGTGTAAGGGGCACTCACCTAAGAGGTGAGTCCCCTCTCTTACGCCCAACCAATCCTCTTGTGCCACGTCAACTCCCCTCTTAAACTCCCCTAACACCCCATTTTGATGGCGGCACTCCCCTCTTTAGGTGACTTGGTTTTTTTTTTTTTATTTGTTGAAATTATGCATGTTTATAAAAAAAAAATATTAATAAAAATTAAATAAAATTTAACAAAATAAAACTACAAAATAAAAATAACATTAAAACTAGAAAATAAAAATTACATTCAAACTAGAAAATTAAAATTACATTCAAACTAGAAAATAAAAATTACATTAAAACTAGAAAATAATAATTTTAGAAATCGATTGGCCACCCGTACTTCTTAGCGATGTCGCGTTTTCATCCACATTGTATTCATCTTCCTCGTCCTCGTCGCCCAAATTTTGAGTTTCGGGCACTACCTCATCGTCCTCGTCGGATAAAATAGGTAGAGGACGTTCGACATTTCCTCGTGTAGATGGAACTTGTGGGGAACGAAAAGCATATGGGTCGAAGGCGGGGGATTGAGGAGGAGCGTCCATTGATAACAAATTTTGAAAATAGCCGAAATTGGGTTGTTGGGTGTTGTAAAACGAGGGGTGTGGAGGTTGTTGGAAAAAAAACGGGGGTTGTGAAGTGTATCCGAAAGGGGGTTGTGGTTGAGCACTTGCACCGCTCGAACCACCACGAGACGGTTGCGAGCCACGTCCCTTACTTTTTTTCTTGGCCTCGCGGGGTTGGTTCTCCATTGCTCGGTGTGAAGGGGGTGTGGTTGGAGAGTATAAAAAATAAAGTGAAGTGGGTGTGGTTGGAGAGTATAAAAAATATAGTGAGATTGATATGGTTTGAGTATAAAAAAATGGAGTGAATGGGATGGTTATTTATATATGTTTTAGAAAAGTGAATTTTTTTTTTTTTTTTTTATAAAATCCGACCGTTGCCACATGACCGTTCCTCTATTTTCGTGCCAAACAATCGGTGAATCCACACCGAGTGACCCCCCCCCCCCCGATTCGGGTCCCCGCGTTGATGGCGGCGGTGTTCCCGATCGGGGACAAGGGTCACCGCTCCCATCCCCCGCATACGCCCCGATCACCCTGATGATAACACTTTATGATGATTGTTGGTTTTGCCTCCAAACAATGATATCAGCACACTATATAATAATACCAACACAAACAAGAAGAAAAACCAATAAAGAAGAAGAATCAGCCATGAAAATATCTATACATCCGAAAAAATAGAATGCATGAAAAATTTATATAAAAGTTAGAAAATTTAAAAAGCGTGAAATTCATAATGTTGGTAAATGGTTTGTGACAAAAATACCCCTGGTTAGTCAAAATAAGATGTGCCATTTGTCCGTGTTATATTGGTTCTTATGGTTTTTACACAAATAAGTATTTGTATTTGACCCTTCTCCTATGTAGACGTACAAACTATACCAATACACATATAAATATTTATACGCGCATATAAACTGACGATATATTTGAATCTTAATGCTAACTTAAAAAAAAAATAAATAAATAAATAAACTAGTTTTTTTCGTAGCCCAAAACTAATAAGGCCTGCCAAAAATAATAAAGCCACAAGCCCACTCCCAAAGCATTATTGAGTATCTTAATATCATCCAAATTTCAAATAATCTCATGGGCCAGCAGTTTCATATTTGCAGTCGACTTCTTATAGCAGCAACAAGTCATAGGTACTAAGGTATAAATACCCAACTCTTAATTCCTAGGATTTGTCTTTTAGAGTTTTATAAATATACACAGATCACACTGTATTTATATACAAATCCTAAATGTAGTATGTGTTTAGCTAACTGGATTGTAGAGTGTTAGTTTTTAGTCATAATGTGCTTAAATAATTGAATTCTTGAACTACATGATATTGAGGTGGCTTGTTTAAATGTTCTTGGATAATGGAGTTGTTGAAATATACAGTTTTTGATTATTCCTTGCTTGCTGCTTTCTTGAATTGTTGAATAGTTGTCGATTTAGGGGTGTCCATACATGGAGTGCTTTAATTTCTCCAACAATTTGCATACGGCTTCGTATGTGTTGGATTGGCT
The DNA here is from genome assembly GCA_030545235.1 of Helianthus tuberosus. Classification (NCBI taxonomy): domain Eukaryota; kingdom Viridiplantae; phylum Streptophyta; class Magnoliopsida; order Asterales; family Asteraceae; genus Helianthus; species Helianthus tuberosus. The sequence goes on from JARYGA010024771.1 coordinate 69,489, forward strand.
CATGATATCTTGTCAACGGCACAAGGGGCACTCAAGATGCGTAGTCCTGGCTCACAGCCTAGACGCAAGGTGCTAAAATGAGAGGGCCTTTTTAAGCAAAACCGCATAACATAAAAATACTATTTAGGCTTATTTAGGGTTACTTTAGGCTGTTTTAGGTTGCTTCTAGGCTTGTTTAGGGCTAGTGTAATTGTATTAGACATGTTCAGACGATATTTTGGCCTGAAATGTGCCTATTCAGGCGAGGCGTATATGCTGCTCCTGTTAGATTCCAGATTTAGGGTTTCAAAGAACGAAGGTTTTGTTCATAAAATGAATTGATAATCGATAATATTGTAATACATACGAATATATACATGAATAATAGTGGTTGTAACCGCCACATAAAACTTAGGTTAAATAATAATAATAATAATAATAATAATAATAATAATAATAATAATAATAATAATAATAATAATATGATCTAGCTTATAATTATTCGTCTAACACCCTCCCGTAAGCTTGATCATTTCAGATTCATTTGCAGCAGTTCCTTCAGCCGAGTGAAGTCCTTCGGCTGGAGAGCCTTCGTCATGATATCTGCTAATTGATTCTTTGTTGCACAGAACATAACCACTACTTCCCTTTTCTTGATTAAATCTCTAATAAAATGATACTTGACTCTTATATGCTTGCTTTTACCATGATATACCGGATCTCTGGCTAGACAAATAGTTGATTTGTTGTCGCAAAATATTGGAATTGTGTAGTCTTCTTTTCCTTGTAGATCATCTAAGATACCTTTGATCCATAAAGCCTGACATCCCGTTAAGGATAGAGCCATGTATTCAGCTTCCATTGAAGACAATGCCACCACCTTCTGTTTCTTTGATTGCCAAGATATGGGACCCGATCCTAGATGAAAGATATAGCCTGAGGTACTCTTACTATCGTCTATGTTTCCGGCATAATCACTATCACTGAACCCCACTAAATGTTTTTTTCCTCCTTTAGAGTATTTAACTCCTTGTTCTTGGGTCCCTTTAATGTATTTTAGTATACGTTTCGCTGCTTCCCAGTGACTTCTCTTCGGACATTCCATAAACCTGCTTATTTTGCTTACTGCAAACATAATGTCTGGTCTAGTGTTTGTTAAATACATCAAACTTCCAACTAGACTACGATATATCCCCTCATCTATGAACTCTTCTGGATCATCTTTTGATAACTTTAATCCATATTCCATTGGAGTTGACATTGTATTGCAGTGTGTCATCCTGTACTTCTCCAATAGATTTCGCATGTACTTCTTTTGTGATAGAGTAATATTTCCATTCTCATTCGTAACTTCCATGCCGAGAAAGTAATGTAATCGACCCATATCGTCATTTCAAATTCCTTTTTCATTGAACTTTTGAATTCGGAAATTAATCTCATTGAGCTACTTGCTATTATCAAGTCGTCCACATACAGGCATATCACAATCTTTCCTTCATTTGTATTTTTGATATAGATAGCGTGTTCATAAATGCACTTCTTAAATTCATTCTCAATGAAGTATGCATCTATTCGACTATACCATGCCCTAGGAGCTTGTTTTAAACCATATAGAGCTCGCTTGAGAAAACATACCTTTTTCTCTTCTCCTTTCTTGATATAACCTTGAGGTTGTTCTATATAAACTTCTTCTTCCAGTTTGCCGTTCAGAAAGGAAGTTTTTACATGAGCTGCTAGAGCCAACACTAATCGGACTGTCTCGAATCTAATTACGGGAGCAAAAACTTCCTGATAATCTATGCCATATTTCTGTTTATACCCTTTTACAACTAACCTGGCCTTGTACTTGTCTACATTACCCTTTTCGTCATACTTTGTTTTGTAGATCCACTTAACACCAATCGGTTTTTGTTGTGCAGGAGGATCTACAAGTTCCCATGTTTGATTTTTACGAATTGACTCTATCTCTTTGTCCATTGCTTCCAGCCATCTTGAGTCCTTACTGGCTTCTTCAAATGATGTGGGATCAGAACTAGTGTAAAGAACAAAATTAACAACTTGATTTTCGTTGTACTTCTGCAAGACTTTCGCTTCCGTGAGTGCCCTAGTCCCTTGATATATATTATGTAGACTTTTTGTTCGAATGATTTCGTTCTCTGAATCTGATGAGGATCAGTTATTCTCATGTTGATGTGCAGACTCCGTTGTGAATTCATTCTCGTTTTGCTGATTATGATTAGTCTCTTGATGCTGATCCTCATCTTCTTGTGCTATCGATTCATTGTGCTCAGGTAAAGCTGTGGATATCTACTCTGCTTGTACAGTATCTGATCCTATATTTTCTTGAGACATAGTCTCATCTATGTCGGATATTACAAAAGGAACATCTGAATTCTCTGAACTTATGACCCACCGTTTGCTTTCATCAAACACTACATCACGGCTTATAATGATTTTATTAGTTTGTGGATTATACAATTTGTAGCCTTTACTGTGTTCACTGTAGCCAACAAATACTGTTTTTTCTGTCTTCTCATTTAACTTGCCTCGATGTTGTTTTGGAATATGAGCATAAGATAAACATCCAAACACCTTAAGATGTTTTACATTGGGTTTGCTACCATACCATGCTTCATAGGGTGTTATATTGGGTCTTGTCTTAGTAATGGTTCGGTTTAGAATATAAGTAGCACATGCTATTGCTTCTGCCCAGTAACAATTTGGTAGTTGCTTGACATTCATCATGCTTCTGCTCAATTCCATCAGCGTTCTATTTTTCCTTTCTGCTACCCCATTCTGTTGGGGTGTATAGCTGTTTGTGAGTTCAATGCCTCTGATTTATGTTTGAGAAAGAACACCCAAGTTTTTCTTGAATAGTCATCGATAAAAGTAATGAAATACTTACATCCTCCTATTGATTATGTCCTCATAGGACCGCATATATCAGAATGAACCAACTGTAAGGGCTTGGTAGCTTGCCATGTGACTTTCTTAGAGAATGCCTTCCTTGCCTGTTTTCCCCTTCACATATACTCTCGTCCTTTATGATGTTAGGTAACCCGAGCACTGATCCTTTGTTCCCCATACTGACTAGTGTGTCCATATTAACATGACCGTACCTTTTATGCCATAAAACAGATATTTCTTTAGTGGTCATGGTCATTGCAAAATTTAGATCGCTACCCGGACGAAGAGGAAACATCTTATTACTTGTCATTTTAATATCTCCGACAACTTCATTGTTTGCATCCTTAATAATGCATCGGTCCTTCTTAAACAGAACTACATATCCTTTCTGTATAAGTTGCCCTACACTTAATAGGTTATGTTTCAAACCTTTCACATAAAATACACTTGGTATTTTCCGAGTTTGTTCCTTAATTTTGATCGACACTTCGCCACGGCCAAGCACTTCCAACCGCTTATCATCACCGGTCCTAACTTCCTTCTTTAATGATTCGTCCAATTTAATGAACAAATCCCTGTTTCCGGTCATGTGGTTACTGCAACCACTATCCAAATACCAACAGTCATCCTTGTCTGGTTCTTCCATATTAAAAATCATGAACATTGTGTCATCTTGTTCAGTGATTTCTTCGTCTCTATGAATTAAAACATTGTCAGATCTTTCGCTGCCATCCTTTCTTTGACAAAACTTAGCCGTGTGGCCTAACCTCTGACAATTGTAACATCTAACCGAGTTCCAGTTTCGACCCTTACTCTTACCACGTCCCTTTCCTCCTGTTTCATTTATGGGTTGATTAAACCTGTCTTGATTTGAGTGTTGTAATTGAAATGCATGTTCAGTCAGAATATCTTCATATCGTTTCAATCTCAGTTCATGAGATTGAAGGATTCCCATTAATTATTCAGTCGAAACATTTTCTAAATTCTTCGTTTCTTCCACAGTGATTACTACCGACTCAAAATTTCGAGTCAAACTTCGTAGAATCTTTTCTACGATTCGTTGTTCACTGATTGCTTCTTCGTTCATTCGTAATTGGTTAACAACAAGGATTGTTCTATTGAAATAATCTTCAATAGATTCTCCTTCCTTCATTTTTAATGCATCAAATTCACAACGAAGAGATTGGAGTTTGATAGTTTTTACCCGGTTTTCTCCTTGATAGGATTTATGTAAAATACTCCATGCTTCCTTCGATGATTTTGCCAGAGCAATTCTTTCGAAAATGGTGTCACTCACTGATTGAAATAAGATATGTAATGCCCGTTTATCCTTTTTGACTGCATCTTTGTATGCCGTTGTCGCTTCATCTGTAGGATTTGTACCCAGTTCACGAATTCCTTCATCCACAACACCCCATAATTCTTGCGATTCAAACAGAACCTTGATTTGAATATGCCAGTGGTAATAATTCTGTCCAGTAAATTTAGGAATTTGTGTTTGTATTCCTTGCGTCTGATTCATCTTTTGAGAGATTTGTGATTTCGTGGATTGGATCGATGTGGCTCTGATACCACTTTGTTAGATTCCAGATTTAGGGTTTCGAAGAACGAAGGTTTTGTTCATAAAATGAATTGATAATCGATAATATTGTAATACATACGAATATATACATTAATAATAGTGGTTGTAACCGCCACATAAAACTTAGGTTAAATAATAATAATAATAATAATAATAATAATAATAATAATAATAATAATAATAATAATAGTAATAATAATCTAGCTTATAATTATTCGTCTAACAGCTCCTCTGTGGCCTAGTGTGCTTTTGACAACATAGGGATCATCTTGTATAAGGCTGCTCGGTATGGTTACCGTCTCCACCCCGGTGCCGCCACGTCACCACCGTCCTCCCACGCCGCCCCCCCCCCTCCGTCCCCCTCCGTCCCGTCCTCCCCGTCCGAGTTGTGCCGTTTGCGACGGACCAAACAGGTGGGCCTCCCCCTCGTCGACGCCAGTCCTCCCACGCCGCCCCCTCCGTCTTCATCCCGTCGCCGGCTTCCCTCCGTCACCATACCGAGCAGCCTAATAATAATACTATCTCTCACTTGTCAGGCGGACTTTGAATCATGAATCTGACATTAGCCTGACCAATGGTAACGCCTGACCATAATGGGGCAGCAATAGATCGGTGAGGATAATGTGTGTGTTGTGTCATGTCATGTGTGATGTTCATATTATGTCTATGTGTGTGTTATGTTATGTGATGTGCATCGTGTATGTTATGTATGTTTCTTATGTTATGAATTAACTAATAATAACATTAACAACAACAGTAATAATTTAAACGATTAGTAGTAACAGAACTAGTAGTAACAGCAATCAGGATAATATTAACATACCTACATCCATGAACCCTTTAAAAAACGGGTCGAATCGACTACTGCTTTCAATAAAATAATTTGAAATATTCTGTTAACGAATACTGGGAACAACACTCCTGAGGCGGTTTGCTGACAGTAGATCACTAGTATTTAGCATAGGAATTAAGATAGAAGTTGCATTGCGAATTTCTTCGAAAGCTGGTAAACTTACTAGACAAATACACAAATATAAGACACAACTAACATGGTACATAAATCTGTCTTTAGCAAAAAAGATGAATAACCTGTATCCTTTTCGGACTTGATAATGTACCGGACGCCAATAAAACAGCGCATTTCCAGAAAATATAAAGATCTACACATTCTCAATCACTATCTCTGATAACCCTCCTTCTCCATTGAATCCAACTCCGAAGTGTCGGTGTCCACAACATTCCCTTCTAAAGCTTTTGCAACACTCGCTTGCATGCCTCTTTTCCAACCCATGACTCTCACAACAATGTCTTACCATTTTCCCCAATTCCTCTTCAGTTATGTACTCTTTCATATGATGATGATCGTGATTCAAATCGCTATGTGTTTCATGATTCGATAGGCTTTTTTTGTGGGTTGTTTGATCATGACAGCAGTCGGTTTTCTTCTTGACTACAATCTCACAACTACGAGTCTGTCTGGTCTGCGATTCAATATCAAAATCTTTGTTTAATTCATTAGTAGCATGATCACAACAGCCATGTGTAGTGTGCTTTTCCTCATGTACTTCATCACCACAGGAATCATCATGACCACAGCAGCCATGGTTGTTGTGTTCTTGTATCTCATGCTTGACCTTATGGACCTCATCGTCATTATGAGCACAACAACTATGTTTGCTTTCTATGTCTTGTACCGAGTGATTTACCACATGCACGTCTTCATCATCATGTCCACAATGCTTCACTTCATGTACATGATCATGACCGAAGCAGCCATGGTTTTTGTGTTCTTGAATCTGGTGCTTGACCTCATGCACCATATCGTCTTTATGAGCACAGCAACTATGTTTGCTTCCTATGTCTTGTACCGAGTGCTTTACCTCATGCACATGTTCGTCATCATGTCCACGATGCTTCACTTCATGTTCATGATCATGACCACAGCAGCCATTGTTTTTGTGTTCTTCTATCTCGTGCTTGACCTCATGGACCGCATCGTCAGTATGAGCACAGCAACTATGTTTGCTTCCTATGTCTTGTACCGCAAGTTTTACCGAATGCACGTCTTCATCAGCATGTCCACAGTGCTTCACTTCATGTACATGATCATGCGCACAACAACTACCTTTATCTTCCGTTTTTGGTACTGAATGCGTAAGCTTATGTCCATCATCATGCCCACAGCAACCTTTCTTTGTTTCACAATTTGTGGACTCGTGCTTATGAGACTTATGAGACGAACATTTGACATGTTTGTGAGATGAATGGCAATGTTTATGATCATGTGAAGAACCCGAATGTTTGTTAGCGGTTTTTGTAACAGTCGTAGCTCTTAACAAAAGCATGCTGTTAAGAATCACTACCAAACACGTCCCAACATCCGCTAAAACCGCTGCCCAAACTAACGGATGACCCGCGATAGCCAAAGCAATTATAGCAGCCTTGGTAATAATAGCCAGAAAAATATTTTCAAATATTTTTCTTCGTGTTTTCCGCGCGAGTCTCACTGCTATCGGTATTTTCCGTATATCATTCGACATTAAAATCACGTGCCCAGTTTCAGTTGCGAGTGCAGATCCCGATATCCCCATCGAAATCCCAATATCCGCAGTGGCTAAAGCGGGTGCATCGTTAATACCATCTCCAACCATTGCTGTTGGAGATAACTTTTGAAAATCTTGTATGATTTTCGCTTTATCTTGGGGTAAAAGTTCTGCATGCATTATCTCTAATGCACCCTCTAACTGCAAAATCATAGATAAAAATCTAAAATAAGTACAAAATTTTAAATGTTGAACATTTGTGGTTGATATTTGAGTGTTACGGTTTTACCTCATTTTGTGTATGATTGGCTGCAGCTTGACAGTCTCCTGTAAGCATAGCGGTTTTGATACCCATTGATTTGAGTTCTTTGAGTGCTTCTTTTGCGCCTGTTCGACATCCATCCGAGAGATTAAAGACTCCGGCTAGTGAAGAATCTAGAAATATGTACCCGGTTGACTTTCCTTCCATGTTTTTACTTGCACTATGCAATGCTAGATCACAAAACAACTACAGATTATTATAACTTATAGATGTATGTAATTCAATGGGATAATTGCTTAAAAAGATAACTAACTTTTGTTAATTTCTATTTCAGGTAACTGTCTTTGTTTTAGCCCATAAAAACTTTCCAAAATGTTGGCAAAAACATCAAGGTTTTTTCCAACCTTTGACAGCAAATTAACAGTTTCTCAATGGTTACCTTTAGGGCTGCAAACGACCAAAACATTCAGAAAATAGTTTGTGAACCATTTGGTGGGAAGTTCGTTTGATAAATGAAAGGGGTGGCGGCGCAGCTTGTTGCCCGTCTACCTTCTGTTTTGATGTAACTTGGCAAGCATGAATAAAAATGTTATATTTGAAAATAAATGAACGAACACGAACAAGAAATTTCGTTCGTTTAGTTAAATTAACGAACATGAACAAAGGCCACGTTCGTTCATTTATGTTTGTGAACATTCGGTAACGTGTTCGATAGTTTATTAGTGTTTTTTTTATTTTTATAGTTTATTTAAATACTTCAAATTTCCAACAAATAACATATTTAACAAGTATTAATATATTATATATTCTATTCTTGAACGCTTATTTGTGTTCATGAACGTGAGTTTGTGTCCGTTTGTGTTCATGTACTCGTTACCAAAAATTAACAATCAAACATACACGAGCACGACCGACCACGTCCCCTTCCTTAACGAACGAACACGAACGTAAAATCTCGTTCGGTAAGTGAGTGTTCTTGAACAGTTCATGAACACATATTTCTTAACAAACGAACATGAACAAGGTCTTGTTCATGTTTGTTTAGTTCGTTTGCAGTCCTACCTTAAATTGAAATATATAAAAGTTTGAGGGCTTTTATTGAAAATTTTGGAAGCTGAAAGGGGTTTTTATCTGTAAATATGGTTATCTGAAACAGAAATTGACCAACTTTTGTTTTTGTGCAACTAATCCTACATAAAGCCATATACAAAAAAATGTCATTTTTACCTGTTGAATTACAGCCTGCTCTAATAGCAATCTTTTGATTCCCAACATAAATCTTTTTTCCTTCAATTTTACCACAAATTCCTTCACCAGGAAAATTTTCAAATTCGTGAACATTGTCGGGTTGTGCTTCGACAGAACTAGACTGCGCATAGTCTATAAGTGCTGCAGCCATGGGATGACTAGACAAACTCTCTACACTCGAAACCCTTCAACATTTTCAAAAAAAAAATAACCAAACGGTTGATCATATGAACATGTTGATAGTTTATAACTTTATAATTACCAGTATAGCAATTTTTCCAGGCTGATATCATCTCTAAGTGAATGGAAGTTTGAAACCGAAAACTCTCCTCTAGTGATCGTTCCGGTTTTATCAAATGCGAATATTTTTACTTTTGAAAGTGTTTCGAGGTATTCTGCACCTTTGATCAGAAGCCCGGTTGTAGCTGCTTTTGATAGTGCACAATATGTTGCAACTGGTGTCGACAGAATGAGCGCGCATGGGCATGAACTTACCAAAACTACCAAAGCGAGATGATACCAGTTGTCTAAATTGTGAAGCTTCATAGCAGCTGGTATCACTGCCAAACAGGCTGCTACCACAACAACAGCTGCAAATTCACATAAACAAAAGTTCCGTTAGAAAGAACCATTTATCGTTTGGGGATAGACAAATTAACTGCAAATACGATTTACCTGGCGTGTAGTATTTAGCGCATTCGTCTATATATCGTTGAGTTTTACATTTATTATTTTGAGCTTGTTCGACGAGCTTTGCCATTCTTGCGACTACAGAGTCTTCAGCTAGGACCGTAGTATTAATGCTAATGTAACCTGAAAAAAGATAGCAAGATCAAGTAAAGGGTTAGCAAAGCATTCATATGTTCCTTTTGTACTTTGACTTTTCAAGTCAAAAGAAGCATTTTTAATTCAATAACTATATTAACTGTCTTACAAAATTGTAAAAAAAAGAATTCAGAAATGTGGTTTATGTTACAGACTTTGATGTGGGTCGCAATCATTTTTTTTTCAATCGTTATACGGATATCGTTTTTTAACTTGAAAAGTAGAGAGTTTGACCTCAAAAGTCAACGCATACCGTTTAAGTTTATTGTGCCAGCCCAAACAGTAGAATCTACTTGTTTTGATACAGGAAACGACTCTCCAGTTAGAGCTTTCTCGTCAACCTCACACGTCCCTTGCACAACGATTCCATCAATCGGGATGACATCGCCAGCCTTAACCGCAAGCTTTGTGTTGACCATGACTTCACTAGCGTTGACTTCTTCACCGTTGCTGGCTAATACAGCTTTTTGTGGGGCCATGTTCATCAATGATGACATTACAGCAGTGGCCTGCAAATTAATACAAGATTAGTACTCTAAAAGCGGTTTGTATATTCAAGAATAAGTTTTATAAAAAAGTTTTATAAAACTTATGAACCTTGTGTGATGCGCGTGATTCAAGCCATTCTGCTGTAGTGAATAAGAACACGATCGTTCCTGCTTCCCAGTAATCATTCAGAAAAATCGATCCCGCAACTGCAAATAAGATTTGATTTTTTATAAGATCAAAATAATTGAAAGTACATAGGTTACAGTAGAAAAAAATGCAAGATGTTAAGTTATGCTAAATCAGTTCCTAGCCTTTGTCAAACTTGTTTTCTTTTTTCAGTTATTTTAGAAAATTTAAGAATAGTTCATGTCATGAGAAAAGAATAAGTAGTTGAAAATTTTATGTATCAGTTTTGAAAAATTTATTGGGTTTGGGACGGGTATGAAATTAGATGATACCAACCCAATAACCCGTATGGTATTAATAGATTATATAATCATAAAACATATAATAAATAGTATTTTGAAATTATTAGAAACTTAAAATTATTAAAATTAAGTTTGTTACAAATATAGTCGAATACTTTATAATTCAAGTTTGTTTTTCACATAAGTTTAAAATCAGGTTTTGAGTATGCATCTCAATTATTAATCTTTAACCTCAGTAGGGATGAGCAAAGTACCTGTTCGGTACCGAACCGGTACCGGTACCGTTACCGAAAATACCGGTACCGAAAAACGAGGAAAAGTTCGGTACCTGTACCCGGTACCAAACGCTCATCCCTAAACCTCAGCAAGTTTGCGAGTGTACTCATACCATTAAGTATGAAGCATGATTTTATAATCACATATGAAATTAAGATTACTAAAAAAGAAAATACTATAAAAAACGTACTTTTTTTTTCTCACAAAAGTTCATCTAAATTTTTACACATAAAAACCAACACACTTTATGGTTTTTTTCTTACAAAAGTCTCTCAGTTTTTTATATATGACATCTAACAATAAAGATAACACAATAAAATAATCCCACAACTTTTTCATATGACATCTAACTATAAGGCTCTGTGGTGTTGTTTGGTGCTTCCCGACCACCCCCGACGCCACATCACCTCCACCTCACACCACCTTCTCCTTCCCCTCTTCAAAGGTGGTGGTATTCCCCTTCCCATCCAATTAGGCCTGTAAATGAACCGAACGTTCATGAGCTGGTTCATGAACTGTTCGTGAACTTATTCGGCGGGAAGTTCGTTTATGTTCGTTTATTTAATAAACGAATGAACATGAACATAAAATTTTGTTTGTTTAAGTAAATCAACGAACATGAACACACCTTGTGTTGGTTCATTAATGTTCGTGAACATTCGTTTATATTCGTTCATTTATGTTCGTAAACGTTCGTTTAAATTTTAATAAATACATAAATAGTTATATTTATATGAATACTAGCTTAGAACCCCATGTATTACACGGGTTGAATGAATATAACTTTATATATACTAAATAATAAAATAAATTTATTTTTAAAAACATCGTTTATTCCACGGTTGTATAAATGATTTTATATATTAAATAATAAAAATATATATATTTAAAAATCTCGTGTATTGTACAGGTAGAATACATGTAATTTTATATACCAAATAATAATAAATCTATACATATACTTAAAAACCGTATTACACGGATTGAATAAATGCAATTTTATATACCAAATAATAAAAAGTGATATCTTTAAAAAAATCCAATGTATTACATGAGTTGAATAAATTTAATTTTACACACAGAACAAATATAATTTCATATATTAAATAATAAAAATTATATTCATCTCATAAATTGTTTATCACCTCATATGCATACGAAAATATATGTTGGGTTAATTTTAATTAAATATTAAAAAAATATAAATATTTAAAGCTGAAGATTGAGGATACCAAGAGGTATATTTAAGTTTTGAATTAATATTTATGGGGTTAGTTTAATTGTTCTCTTATAGGCTTAGGATTTATCCATTAGTATACATAAACGTTTAATGTGATCGTATTTACTAAGCTTTATTGATTATATTCTATTTAATTAATATATTGTGCATACTAATACTAATTGTAATTCAGATAAAAAATAACAAATATTTGATATGAACTTTGATTTAAAAATTTGGTATTGTTTTCGAAACGATATTTAAATTCTGATACGATGAAGCTATATAAGTATATAAGATGTCATATAGTAATTACTATGGTTAATTATGACTTAGGTATAAACAAATATCAATTATAATCCTCAACGTTTGTATGCAATTTCAATTTCAAGATCATGTTCCGTATATTTATAACTTTCTCGACATCTACAATAAGCTAATTAGTATGGAAATTAATTATGTAGCTTTTCAATTTATGAAATTATTTTCATTAAATGCATTGATAAGTAAGTAATTGAAAATTTGAAAAGCTGTTACTAATTTGTAAATTAATGATTTTAGGATTAACTTTTTTTAAAGAAAGATTTTAAGATTAACGTAAATTAATGATTTTAAGATTTTAGGATTAACTTCTTTTTAAATAACTATAAAACCAAAGGAATTTAGGCTGGAAAATAGAAGTATACATGCCTCAATGATTGACATGTGTCTCTTATTTGGTTTCTTTTATTATATGTATAGATTAGGTTTTCTAACTACTTATATAAATACAACTAATTAATAATTGAGTTTTCTAAATGAATTTTTAAATTTCTTCTTAGATTGTAACTGATCACTTACTTAATATTTATATTAAAAACTACTTAATTTTAGCATCTATGAACTCTAAGTTAGATGTGTTTTCGGATGAACTGTAATATGTTAGTCTTTTTTGTTTGTGTTCACTAATGTTAACTTGTGGTTGTTTATATTTGTTCAATTACATTCATTTGTATTCGTTTATGTTTGTTCAATCATGTTAATTTATGTTTGTTTATGCTTATTCAAATATGTTCAGTTAATTTTTTTTTTTTGTTTATGTTCTTTATGTTCGTGAACTGTTTGTTTAGGCCTTAAACGGACAAACATAAACGAACACGAACATGCCTGATTTCTTAATGAACGAACACGAACAAAAAAATGTGTTCGATTATATGTTTGTGTTCGTGTTCGGTTAAAGTTAAATGAACGAACACGAACATGCCTATATTTGTGTTCGTTTGTTTCGTTTACAAGCCTACATCCAATAAATAACTTCCAAATCATCGCCAACACACACACAACAAACTCTGGGGAGATCATGGAATTCGTCCCATGGACACCGAAATTACCGCCGGAGAAGGGGGGCGGTGTTCCCCGTCGGGGAAGGAGGCCACGTCGGCTCCCCAACCTTCTCTCCGCTCCCACACCCCACCGTCTAAAGATACCACAATAAAATAATTTATTGAACTAAAATCCAAATAACATCCCCGTCAAAATTCAAAATAAAAAGTTGACACCACTAAGCTTTACACTTCAGATTTTCCTTTTTTATCTTATCTCCTATCCTTTCCAATAACAATTTTACATTTTTTAAAGGTTATAGTAAAAAAAAAAAAAAAAAACTCTTATGTGTTTTAATAGAAAATACCGTTTCTTAATTCTTTTTGAAACCTTTTACTTAAAAACTGACTAAAAACGAACTACATAAAAACAACTTAAAAGAAACCTAAACATATTTTTATAAAGAGTAAATTTCCATTTTAGTCCCTGAGGTTT
>JARYGA010024772.1:0-39103 GCA_030545235.1 Helianthus tuberosus
AAAATAATGAAATAAGTCATTCATTATTCGTCGAATTCAGATTTTGTACAGTAACTGCACACCAAGCTTGCTGTTGTAAAATGACATCAAAATTGGGTTAAAGTTACCGCCAAGAGGATAAAGGTAATCTCTTTTCTTTCTTCAGATTATATACTCTATCTATGAAATTTTTGTTTAATGAAATTTTCTTGAAATGTTATTAGTGAAATCAGGGGTTTGGTTGTAATTGTATTGCAGGGTTCCCAGGTTAAGTTTTTATCTCCATGAATCTTGGTTTTAAAAAAGCATGAGGCAGACCGAGTCTTCTAAGTTGAGGCGCAAAGCGTAAAAGCGAGCTGACCGTAGGGTTCCGATTTTGTAGTGGTGTTTTTTTTATGTCAGTTTGCTAGACTTGAAGATAAGCGAAGTTTTCAATCATTTTATTTTGTTTAATGAATTTTGTAGCAACTCTTTGTGGCGAGTAATTCCCTACACTTTGATTATAAGGTTGAATTGATTTTGTGGTCATCGGAATTAATTTTTAATTACTGCGTTTGGAATATATTGGTTTGGAACTAAATGATGTATTAGATAATATATTTTTAATTACTGGGTTTTCTGTTTTAGTGAAATTAAATCATTTAGTGAAATTAAACATGTTTTGTGGGTTCGTTATGCTTCTCTTGTGTCTAAACTTAATCAGTCGACAAGTTTAATGTATTCTTAAGTATAATGCGAATGTGAATTCATTAAATAATTTCACATCATATTTTACATATAAACGTAGGCTTACATTCAATGTTTACGATGTACCCGCGTCCATCGGACGAGTGTTTTAAATTAGGTCATGTTTTAATTATTAGACAATATAAAATTAGGTAATGCTTTCATTTTAGACAACATATTATCAATTAGTTAGCTAATTTCTATATCAAACATGAACTAATAATTTTTCCGTAACACAGTAATAAAATTTTTATGTCCTAACACATATTGCCTTTAACATTGTTTTATAAAGATATGTAACTAAATACACACAATTTAAATGATGTATTATAATCTATTTCAATGGTTGTTAAAGCTACCCGTGTGGTCACACGGTCCTACAACGTAATAATAATAATAATAATAATAATAATAATAATAATAATAATAATAATAATAATAATAATAATAATAATAATAATAATAGAAATTTTTGGTGAAACATAAAAACACAGGGTAGGGATTATGTCAGATTAACCTTTCTAGCTCGCACGATTGCTAGGGTTTCTCTTCACAAATCTCAATCCAATAGAACACAAGCAACCAAGGAAACAGAAATCAACGGTTAAAATTAGGGTTTCACTTCATTCGATCTATCTACTCATCTTAATTTAACCTTTTTGTATGTTAATTTATATCAATGGATGCTACTTCATGCATAGATGATCTCAACACGCTCTCATCTTCATCATTACCTTCTCAAATCCATCAAAAGTGAGCTTTAACTCTTTCATTCTTCTCAATTCTGTACAATTTGAACTCGATTGAATATAAATCTTATAGAATTGTTGTTTGTTTGATTGATCTGTATTATTTGTTTATGTTTTCTGTTTTACAATGTTGAATTTAGGTATTTGAGTTGAATAATTCACCCTAGGGTTAGGGTTTGGTGTTCTGGACTGTACATTCTGTTGTAATTCACAAAATAAAGATGGATCTTGAATTATTATTTCATTTTTGAACTAGTGTGTTTGATTAGGCTGTTGCATGTGTGTTTTTATTGTTCTTGTTAGGAATTGGATGTCAACTGGTGATATGATTAGACTAGTTTTGCTCACTAATGTTGATCACAGTCCCTGCTAGATTTATGTTTCGTGTTCGTCTATTCGGGCTACTTGTGCATTTTGGTGTATTCTTTTGTGGTAGTTGAAGGTTTTTTTAGTTGAATTTTGAAGTCATTGATTGGATATTCTTTTAGTTCTCAATTCTCATAGGTTTTCGTGTTGGAATACATTTAGGATTTTAATCTTGAAGGCTTTTGATGTTGTGTTGTAATGATTAAACAAACAGATCACGCGCTCTTGATTATTGAGCCAATGAATGCACTTAATACCAGTCATCTTATTAGAGCAGTTGGTATAAAACAGTTATGTTAGTTATATCTCTGTTACATTTAGTTTGTTGTATCTTGTTTACATTTTATCACATCTCACGTGCAACTATTCGTAGTGATAGGAACGTGTTTCATTTGCTGGCAAGAAGAGAGATAGCTCCTAGAACAGCAAAGTGCTTGCCAAAAAGGCAGCGGGGAGAAGTTTCTAATCACAAGCATCAGTCATCTGTTAAACCCGAAAGTGAAAGAGTGAGAAATTCCAAAAGTGAACTTCTTTCATGGTACTTCTGCTACATTTGTAGTATTTTGATACCTTTGAAGAAAAAAAAAAGTAAATTTTAGCCATAATAATTTTCCGGTTGTTTGGTTTCAGGGTGGAGGCTGAGTCATTGCGGTGTTTATCAGCCAAATATTGTCCTCTGGAGCCTTCTCCACGATCAACAATTGCAGCTGCATTTAGTGCAGATGGGAAAATTCTTGCTTCTACTCAGTATGTTATCAGTAGTCTTTGTTTTGTTCTTGCATCTTTTATTTATTGTAATTACTGACATTTGTTTTTTGAATTACAGCGGTGATCACACTGTTAAAATAATCAACTGTCACACTGGAAAATGTGAAAAGGTGCTTAGTGGTCATCGAAGAACTCCTTGGGTGGTAAGATGCTTAATTACTAATGAGCTAATCATCTTTATGGTCTTTCTGGTGCTAGCTAGTTATATCATTTAACCTTGTAAGATTATTGATGCATAAAACGGACGGGTTGGGTGATGAGTCAAAAGTAGATTTTTTTTGGACTAGTTGAAACGGAGTAAGTGGGTTGACCCAAAACAAATTTTGTTGATTAAAAAAAAGAGTAAAATGTCATTTTCGTCCTTGAGGTATATCTGTCTTTTTTGTTAACTTAAAGGGCAATTCAGTCTTTTTCAGGGGCATACGGTCTTTTTACATAAAGTGAAAAAGACCGAAAAAGACGGTCTTTTTACAAAGATTTCAAATCTTTTGGATCCAGATGCGGAAAAACAAACCTTCGGACGAAAGTCACAAAACTGGCCAAACCTCATGGACAAAAAATGGCACTCTACTCTAAAAAAAATTAGTGTGACAAATATGATTTAAGAAATTAGATTATTTCAATCACGCTTCTCGTAGTTGAAATGCGCGATGGTCTTTTCTTATGTTGATGTGCTAATTGTGGTTTTACAGGTCAGGTTCCACCCATTGCATCCAGAAATACTTGCCAGTGGAAGCTTGGATCATGAAGTTCGATTATGGAATGCAAATACATCGGAATGCATAGGGTCTCGTGATTTTTGTAATTACTAAACACATTTTTTTCTGTTTTATTTCCCGAATAAGTTATATTTTGTTAAGAAAACACCTACTGATTGTCGTAGCTCGAAGTTATGTATTTACATATGCATGTGTATATATTGTTATATCTGCATCTTTGCTTTGTGACAGACCGCCCTATTGCTTCTATTGCCTTCCATGCTGAAGGAGAACTTCTTGCAGTTGCCGCAGGCCATAAGGTGGTTCATACTACTTACTGCTTTGATAATTTGGTAGTGTAAATGTGGAGATGTGAGATGGATAACAAAACGGGTCAGATCAATCCATAGTTGTTAATAATGATGATGGCGAGGGCTATAGCAAATAGCGTAGCGTAGCGCTGGATCATCGTTATCTAATGTTTAGCGCTCTATAGCGACAATTAGGTTTTTTTTTCTTTTTTTTTATATTAAAAACCAAATTTTTAGGCATTTTAATTGACCAAACAGATATAATCTTCACTAAATGCATCAAAAAACCTTAAATTCGTGAATAAAACCCTATTAAAAAAAGATTTCTAATATGTTATCGCTAAACATCAAATAGCGCTTGCCATCTCATCGCTATCGCCAGGTAGCGTATAGGTAGCTTGTCGCTATTTACCGCTATTCGCTATTAACAACTATGGATCAATCATTGAAATTATTTTTATATTTAGTTTCTCTCGCAAAACCCTGAATTGGTATTTCGTTCATTTTTCTGGATAATCAATCAGTTGTTCTTCATTATTTACTCAAGTATTAAATATTCTGGTTACACGTCTCAAATTTGTTTGTGTAAACACTGTTCTTAGAAGCTGTTCATACGATTTAGGTTTTATTCTTTGTAAAAGTTTCTCGTTGTAAGTTTCTGAAATCAGTAATTCTGTAACGTTCTTGGTAATAAAATGGTTTATTCTGTGATTTCTGTAAATTAACAACAAATAACTTTTACGAAAAATAAAACCCTAAATCGTATGAACAACTTTTAAGAACAAGGTTTACACACAAATCTGAAATGTTCAACCAGAATATTTTATACCTGAGTAAATGATGATGAACATCTGGAAACGATTAATTATCCTAAAAAATGAATGAAGCACCAACGTAGGGTTTTGAGAGAAACTAAAATTGTAATAATACATCTTCTATGATTGATATGATCAGAATTATTTTCACATTTCTGTAATAATCTAATCTCTTTTAAAAATTATATAAGGATCATTTTATTTCATTCCTATTACGCTTTGGGCAATTCTTGACGCATTTTTCTGGTTTTCTTTTAAACTACTTTTTTTACTTTTAATAGTCTATTCTTTTGACTTCTCGGAAGTAAAACAGTATCCAAATCAACCCTTTCACAAGTATGGGATTGAAGATCATAAATGCCGCTTTTAGCTTAGACTATTATACATCATGCTAACATCAGTTTTCTATTTCCAGTTATATTTCTGGCATTACAATAACAGAGGTGAGGGTTCTGCACCTGCTATTGTATTGAAAACAAGGCGCTCTCTTCGTGCTGTGCACTTCCATCCACATTCCGCTCCATTTTTGTTAACTGCCGAGGTACGATTCTTTTGACTAAAAGGTCAAACTAATCTTTTGTCACCCATTTTATTTAAGGTCTTATCGTACAATAATTGTTCGATTTTGTTTAACAGGTCAATGATCTCGACTCCTCGGATTCTACAATGGCACATGCAACATCTTTCGGTTATTTGCATTATCCCCCTCCAACTGTATATATGGGAAACATGCATTCCATTGACCGTTTAAGTTTAGCTGCAGAGCTACCATTAATGCATGTACCTCTCTTCTTCTCTCATCCTCATCCAAATACCGATTCAAGGCCACAACTACAAACCGGCAGCAGGCCCGTTGACCAAGTCAACAGGCCATCAGAATCTTCAGATCGGCTTCAAGTTCTTGCAAACGCAACAGAACTGTATGAACAAATGATGGCTTCTGTTCCTCCATCTAACCCAATAGATGTCACTGGAGCTACAAATATGGATATTCCTGAACTGATGCTTAGTCAGATGGGCGGTTGGGAGTTGCCTTTCATGCAAGGATGGTTGGTGGGTCAAAGTCAACAAGCCGGCACTTCATTGACTACATTGCCACTTGAGTTAGCGGAGGGTTCACCGGCTATGCCATATGGTTCGAACCCAGTGGACCCAGAAAGACAGCGTGTGCAGGATCTTTCTTCAAATGGTGCTTCTAATTCTGCATCACAATACAGGCAAAATGCTATGGTTACTGAGACAAACGGTGGGAATGATTCTTTCCCGATAATTAGTCGAATACAGAGTCAACTTTCTGCTTCATTAACTGCTACTGCTGCTGCTGAGTTGCCGTGTACTGTAAAGCTAAGAATCTGGCCTCATGATTTTGAAAATCCTTGTGCTTCTCTTAAAGCTGAAAGATGCCGTCTAACAATACCACACGCGGTACTTTGTAGGTAAGGCTTTAGGACACGTAGAGGTGCCAATGTCGAGCCGTTTACTTGCAATTGGGCCGCGTCGGTTTATTCTTCAATATTTAATTGGTCAAAGATTAAAATGCCATTTTTGTCCCTGAGGTTTGGCCAGTTCTGTGACTTTCGTCCAAAAGTTTATTTTTTCGCATATGGATCCAAAAGGTTTGAAACTTTGCCATTTTCATCTGGCTCGTCAACTCCATCCAGTTTTTATCCGTTAAGTCAGGGGTATTTTCGTCTTTTTGTTAACTTAAAAGGCAATTCGGTCTTTTTCGCTTTATGTACAAGCATTTAGCATAATGAACAAGTATTCGAAAAAGACGAAAATACCCCTGACTTAACGGAGAAAAATGGATGGAGTTAACGAGTGGGATGAAAATGACAAGATTTCAAATCTTTTGGATCCGGATGAGGAAAAACAAACCTTTGGACGAAAGTCGCAAAACTGGCCAAACCTCGGGACGAAAATGGTATTTTACTACTGGTCAAATAAATTAAATAGCTTAAAAGGAAATGAGTCAAACGTGTTGAGTAAGTGGGAAGCTGCCAAAAGTGTATTTTAAAACCCTAAAACCTTCTAAATCATTTTTTATCTGAAAAGTAAATTTGATTTTGAGATCATATTAGTTTTTTAAATCATATTTGACCAGTTACCTGATCTGTTCAGTTTGCTGTATCTAGTTGTGTGTGCTTTAAGCCTTAAAGACATAACATGTTAAAAGTTAATGTCTATTGTTTGGTTTTATTTGATCATATGTTGGTTGATTATGTTGCAAAAATGATGATACAGTGAAATGGGGGCCCATTTTTCACCATGTGGGAGATATCTAGCTGCTTGTGTTGCATGTGTGCTTCCTCAGTTTGAAGCGGACCCAGGGGTACTAACCCAACTACATCAAGAACGGGCTTCAACTTCTCCAACAAGGCATCCAATTTCTGCCCGCCAAGTGATGTATGAACTTAGGATATATTCACTCGAGGAGGCAACGTAATATTTCAATTCCCTTTTGTACTTATCATCATTGGTCTAGAGGTGGCAATTTGAGCGGGCCGGTCTAGTTGGATGATGGGTCAACCGTAATACTTTTTTCCCTTTCAGCTAAAAAACAAGTAGTGTCATATATGATCCACTAAAATTAAAATGTTTGATGTAGATGTGGTTTATTTGATTAAAATGATTTAGGAGATTTTGTGCATAAAAAGTATACTTTTAATCCATCACTTTTTAAGCAAGTTAAATTATCTTTTTTACCCATGACCCGTGTGACCCTTAAACGATAAGCAATAACTTTTGAATCAGACCCATTTATAAGCAAATGGGTTGAAATTGTCGTCTCTAATTCTGCTTTCATGATTTTGTAACTTCTGTTTTAATCTGTATCTTTCTATCTTTTGTACTCATGTAGTTTTGGTTCGGTACTTATTTCAAGGCCAATTAGAGCTGCTCATTGTTTAACATCCATCCAGGCAAGTCTGTTTCAAGTTTATATCTGAATAATGCTTATTGGTGACAACATAATACAATCATAAGTTCATAACTTCTAAATTATTTTGATGAGTTTGTTGTTCGGTAACTAGAATAATAAGCGTTGGATTATCTAACATGATTTATCAACAATTTGGAGTTAATTAAAAGCATACGAACAAATATTGATCTTATTTTCTCAACTTTAAAAGCATACGAACAAATATTGATCTTAATTTCTTTCGATTATGTGTTTATTTTAATTTCTTGTAGTTCTCGCCCACTTCTGAGCACATATTGCTTGCTTATGGTCGACGTCACAGTTCTCTTCTTAAAAGCATTGTGATTAACGGGGATACCTCGTTATCCATTTACACTGTTCTAGAGGTAAATACAATATTTCACACTGATATGATGGATGTACATATTAGATTTTTATTGATATTCATAAACCTTGTTATTTTCATCAGTTACACATTTAAAATTTGGTGGTTCAGGTATATAGAGTTTCAGACATGGAATTGGTGAGTGTGCTTCCAAGTGCAGAAGATGAGGTTAATGTAGCTTGCTTTCACCCCCTTGCTGGTGGAGGTCTTGTTTACGGGACCAAGGTATGTTTGTGCTTCCATTGGCCCGCAAGTTTTACCCAAATGTACTAACGAGTTGGGTTGTTTCTCATTTAAATTGGGCCACATGGGTCAAATGGGCTGAATGTATCCCAAAGTTTAAACTACATGCAACCTCCTTGAATTGTTTTATTCATATTAATTAATTTTTATTGTTTAAGCAAAAAGTGTTTTGTAAGTCGGATTCAACTCGCCTGGTTCGACTTTTGACCCGCCCATCTTGCCACCTATAGTTATAACCGTCTTGAAAATTAGTCGAAGCATAATTTTTATATTTGCAGGAAGGCAAGCTTAGAATCCTTCAGTATGATGGTGCTCATACTACCAGACCCGATCACTTTTCTGAAGCACAAGCAGTTGAGGTAGAACCGTAATACAGGTTGTCTGAGCACTTCAGTTAATAAGTTTTTGATTCACAGAGAGAAAATCTTATATAAACTTTTTGTTAATTACAAAATTACCCCAACCCAAACTAATCTCTTTTATATAACAAGGGTATTATTGTAGAAATGTGAACTTTTCTTCCATTTTCTTAAAACCGAATAAAACCCTGTCCAGCGCTAACACTTTGATTATGTCTGTGCTGATAAATCAAATATTATGTGATAATATATCCGTGTGTTTGATTATGTTGCAGGTTCAGGCATATGCTTTAGAATGTTAAAACACCCACGGTGATATTTCACATCTGAGGTGCGTCCTCAAAACGAACGAACGAAAGGTAATGGAATCTTCTGGGTCAAAGTCAACATCATCATTATTTTAAAGACTTGCTTAATTTTTACCGACTAATAGGTAAAGACGTGTTTGACTTTTAGTCAAAACCCCTTTCTAGTGGGTCACAAAACGTTGCAGTCTTGTGTGCCAAAGTCTTGTTTATTGCTATCAATATTTTGTAACAGCCCAAAAGACTTTATACTAAGCTTGAATCCATATTTTGTTAACAGGAACCGCGACCAAGTATCTGAAGCCTATGCAGACAACTGAAAATTGGGCGTGGTTCAGTTTTTTTACCTGCTTCTATCCTTCTATATATGTTGAGCATTTGCTTGTATTTGCCATGTAGGCAGTTACCAAATTGTATACCCAGTTACACAGTTTGGATCCATGAATGTATATTATCAACTATAGTTTGCGCTGTAAGATCTATTAAGATTTCTGGTCTTGGTCAATGTTTAGGTGAAATCCCACTTAATGATTTTGCAAGTCAAACTCAAAACTTTCTTGATTCAAAACCAAGCAATTGTGGTTTTAGGGACACTCACCTTTTATTTCTTATGTTGTAAATGTTTTTTTTACTAAATAGATACATATAGAAAACGGAATGCCGGGTGTTCACAAACTATTATGGCAAACTATTAAGAGCATCCACAACGCTGATCAACGTCCAGAATCCAAACCTTGCATCATTTCAAACTTCAACAATTCCAAACCTTACTTTTTCCTCCAACACTTTATTCCTTCCAATCCTCCAACACTAACAAACAAAAAAGGCATGTGCGTATGTGGTCCCCACTAAACCAAACCGGACTAGTCCGCTGTAACAAATTGGACCAACCAAGTCAAACACATCCAATGCAGTGTTCTTTGATGGTTTGGTTTAAAACCAACCATGTAGACTGAACCGATTGTTTTCGCTTTTATTATATAATTTTTTGAATTTAGAATATTTATTTGTACATTGTAATCATAAACCATTAGTAATGCAAACTGCCGATTTAGAAAAAAAGTAAAAAAAAAAAAAAGTTCAAACCGTCTAACCCGAACATAAACACCCCTACAACGGAAACTCCAAAAGCTGAAAAAAAAATGAGACTAAAAACGGATCAACGGAAATTGCTAGTTACATAAAAGACAACCAAGTTAAATACATAAAAATTCTACTCGAAATAAACCCCAAAAATAAAAAACTAAACTACTATGAAAAAAAGCATTAATGTTGAATGCTAACGATCATTTCTAAAAAAAAAGGAACAATGTAAGCCTTAAAACTGGAAGATCGGACCTGTGTCTATAAAAGCAGAATCAGATGAGTAGTCAGTGAACCCTGTTTCAATAGGCTGGTTATCAAAAAGCCAATCATCAAACTGATAGTCCGCTAAGCCGCTAGAGACTGCCGTCAGAGTTGACTCGTTTGCAGCAGACCCCACACCTCCAAGTGTCGCAGAATCTTGACCCGTAGGCAAACCTAAACCGTAATCTTTAAAACCTGAATCCACTATAGAACCCTGAGATTTATTTCCTTGTAAAGCATTCTGGGTAATATCTGAAACCGGGACTAACGGGCTATCCACTTGGGTTTTGGAAGGAACATGATAGCTTTGCTGACCTGGCGCCATATAAGTTTGCTGACTGGATGCTGGTTGCGGTCGTGAAGACGGTGGAACAGGAACATTACGGAGTTGGTTGTAAAGCGGGTTTTCAGGAATCGGGATGGAATTTACACGAGACTGAAAGTTAGGGTTTGGGTGATAGGAGGATTGAGGTTGGTGTTGATTTACAGTTGAAGATGTATAGGTTTGACTTTGACTTTGAGGAGGATATGGAACAGACGCGTTGACTGCATTCGGTTGTAAAGAACCTAAATATTCACTCGACCCGGAAAGCATTCTATTGACTTGATAATTTCGCTGCCTAATGCGATTTCGAATATTGCCCCTGTACGGGTCGTACGGGTTTTGGTTGTCCGTTATCGCACCCCTAACTGGATTGGTTCTTTTGAATACGGGCCGTTGAACCGGAACCCTAGAGCCTAAGTTATGCCTCTGCTGAACCCTATGTGCACGTTGAGATGCCAAATTCGGATGTAATTTGTTTCTCGACGCAAGTATGCTGTGTCTGTACTGACTAACGATATCTGCAGATTGAAAGTTAGCCGACGTGAAGTTTGCATGAATCGGGCCCATTTTTGGAATCTGATTTGCAGTTTGAACCATCACCGGTGCTGGTGTGTAAAGGTCAACCGGGGACAGTTGACTTACGGGTTGGGCAGGTTTACCATTACCGCCGTTTTTGGCGTTTTTTCTCTCGCGTTTCCAAAACTCGTCTTTATCAGTAGCGCGACAATGGTGAGAACTTGAACTGCCATTGCCCCAAAAGACACATGGAGCAAGTGAGTCACAAACATAACAATAGCACTGAAAGTATAAAAAATGTCAGAGATCAAAAGGGCATATTGGTAATTATGAAATCTGTTTGTTATCGGTCCAAAAGGCGAAATAATGAATGTTAAAATAATATTACCTGGTTACAGTGGCTGTGATTTGGGGTAGTGGAGAATGGGAATTTGATACAGAGGTGCCTTGAATGAGGATAATCTCGACACGCAACCTACAAAAAGATCAAGAAACAATAAGACGTAAATTTCCCAGATTGTATTCACTATTCAGTTATTTACCGTTTTTTTTTTCTTCTGTAAATTAATTGTTCGTGTAGAATTCATGTTAATCAAACCACAAGTTCACAAATTTATATGTGTATAGGTGGTAAAAAGAAATACTTTGACCCGTTTTTCATGAAAACGGGCAGAATTGGGACATTCTTTTACCAACAGGGGTTCATGTTAATCAAATCACAAATTTACATACATTTAGGTCTCTATAAACTTTGACCCGTTTTCATGAAAGCGGGCCGAATTGGGTATTATATTCTCTTAGCAAGAGTGGTCAAATTTTCATGGTAAGCAATCATGTCATTTTCATGAAAGATCAACATGAGAAGGTACACATAACTACTAGTTTATAACAAAAAACAAACAAATTATTCTTTTCAATTCGATAGCCAGATAGATCAAAAAAGTTAAAAAAAAAAACCCTAACAACGAAATGGATCATCTAGCATAACCATAATGAAGCAATTCAAGAGCCAGAGAGATTAAAAAAACACAAAAAAGTAAAAAAATAAAAATAAAAAAATAAAATAAAATAAAAATGAAGCAATTCAAGAGTCAGATAGATAAAAAAACACAAAAAAGTAAAAAAAAAATAAAAATAAAAATGAAGCAATTCAAGAGTCAGATAGATAAAAAAACACAAAAAAGGTAGAAAAAAAAAATTCAAACCCTAATAACGCAATTAATCCTCTAGCATAACCGTAATGAAGCAATTCAAAGTCAGATAGATCAAAAAAACACAAAAAGATTGAAGAAAAAAAATATTCAAACACTAACAACTCAATTAATCATCTAGTATAACCATGATAAAGCAATTCAAAAGTCAGATAGATCAAAAAACACACAAAAAATAATAATAATAAATAAAAATAATAATAAAATAAAAAAATTCAAACCTTAACAACGCAGTTAATCATGAACCATACTGATGTAACTCAAGAAGCAGACAGAAAAAAAAAAACCCTTCAAACCCTAACAAGGCAATTAATCATAAACTATACTGATGCAATTCAAGAAGCAGATAGATAAAAAAACACACACACACACACACACAAAAGAAAAAAAAAACTTCAAACCCTAACAACACACAAAAAAAACAAAAAAAAAATCAATTTTAAAAACCACAAAACAAATAAAAAAATTAAAAAAAAAAAAAAAACCCTAACCTGCCCTTTCTCACTAACAACAACAATCTCATCATCATCATCACGATTACCGAAACCACCATTCTTAACTTCTGCAGACGCATTCGGATCTTTATCAAGAACCACACAGTCATCATCATAATCCAAGTCAACTCTCGACGACTTCAATCCGCCGTTAGTCTCCTTCTCATCATCATCCGAACTTATTTCCAGCACCACGGCGTTCGGATCCATCGCAAAAGTTCATCAAATTAGGCCTAAATGTTTGTAAATGTGTCGATTGATGATGTTTAAATTGTTGACTCGGTGACTCAGTCTGTGTGTTGTTGAGTCGGTGACTCGTTACTGAGTTGGGTGAAAGCTTGACGCGCACGGTTGGAGTGGACTGTGTATTATTAATATATATTTTTTTGATTGAAGGTGTTGGGCTTTTGAGTAACCGTCTGGCCCGTTATGGCCCAAACACGTATGTTTTTGTTACAAAGGGGTTCAATGTCACACACCACGTTCAATAACCACCGACACTAAAAATGCAGCGTGTTAAAGCTGAGAAATTAGATTGGAACGTAAAACATAGAAAATAATAATTAAGTTGATTTAGAACTCGTGCGTTGCGACGAACCTGTCATGCGGGTAGGGGTGTAAACGAGTCGGGCCGAGCCTGAGCTCGACTAGGCTTGTCATGTTTTTATGAAGCGCGAGCTCAAGCTCGGCTCGGTTTGAGCCTACTTATTTGAGCTCGAGCTCAGTTCACGAGTAAAACCCAAAGCTCGAGCTCGGCTCAAGCTATTTCGAGAACAACCTCAAACGAGCTATAAGCTCGGCTCAATCTCGCCTTAATACCGCTTAAATGAGCCAAAGCTCGGCCCGAGCCCGACTCGCCAATGTTATTATCATTATTATTATATTCTATATAAAATAAAATAAAATGTTGTTTTGGCTCGTTTAGGCTCGCGAGTCTAAACGAGCTTTGTATTTCAGGCTCGAGCTCGGGCTCGATAACTAAACGAGGTTTATTTCAGACTTCGGGCTCGTTAAAGCTCGGCTCGTTCGAGCTTTTAACCGAGCCTATAACGAGTAGCTCTCGAGCCTCTGGGCTTGTTTACACCCCTACATACGGGAAACAAATATAAGATATAAAAATGTTGAACCACACACGAACGTTGCGCCATGTTAACTCGCAAAATTTAGAACGAGGCATAAAACAAAACGTAAAAACGTTGAACCATACACGAACGTTGTGTCGTGTTAATTCGCAAAAAAAAAAAAAAAAAAAAAAAAGAAACATAAAACAATTTTTTTGCTAAATATAAAAAGTATAGAGGACCAACACCTATATGCACTAAAATGTTGCTAATTTATAGTAAGGAAATTTATAGAAGAGTTAATTACTGTTTTCGTCCCTATGGTTTGTCAAAAATCACTATTTCAATCCATTAGTTTAAAAATTGCGATTTCAGTCCCTGTGGTTTCACTTTCGTAACCATTTCAGTCCCTGTGGTTTCACTTTCGTAACCATTTCAATCCATTTATTCTGTAAGTACAGGGACTGAAATGGTTACGATGTGGACTGAAATGGTTACGAAAGTGAACACATAGGGACTGAAATCGCAAATTTTAAACTAATGGACTGAAATAGTGATTTTTGACAAACCACAGGGACGAAAACAGTAATTAACTCTTTATAGAAAGGAAATGGAATATCAAAAGGAGTTTTTATTTTTTTTATTTTTTTTTTTTTTGCAGAAACACAAATTACCTAATCAAGGCGATTGATGTCATTTCGTTTGCTTTATGTATACAAAATGATATATGCCTACAGAACTATGGTTATTATGTTTGCCAAAAAAAAATCATGAAGCTGCAAAGTAATTATTCAAAATTAATATCTTTTCTTGATGAATAATGAATCTTTTAGTGCTGGATCAAGTGGATATTGATTATGATACTTTTGTGTTAGTTATCTCATCAAGAAGCTGGTAACCAGGCTGGACAAGCCTTAAGCACGCAAGATCACTTAAAATAGAACGGGTCGAAAGTGAAGGCGATGGGGTTACGCCATTGCCCAAGGCGATGTACCATATGCCACTCCTGTGTACGGTATGGCGAGTTCTGAATTCGGGTGAGTGTTTTGCACCTTTGTTTCGTTATTAAACGCTTTGTTTGTCGAAATCACTTGGCTTTGAAATAGAATTCTCTATTAGCTCTAACTAATGTTGTACTAATGTTGTTTGCTGATGTCGACAATTGAAGGATAAGAGCCAGATTTTAAATGGATAAGCTTTGTAGTGTTTGAGACAGGTTAGAGGGGGACGGCATGTGGCTGTGGCGTCATGATCCAGCTTCCACGGCTGAAATTACAGAATGGAACTCTCTGTCTTTGTTGTTGGATTCGGTTAATCTTTCTCTAGGTGACGACAAGTGGCTTTGGGTAGGTAACGGGTCGGATTGCTTCTCTGTCAAGGCGGTTAAGAAGGTTATAGATGCGAAAAATGTCTATAGCAATCGTTACGTGATGGAGTGGTGCAATTGGGTGCCGTTAAAATGCAACATTTTGGTTTGGCGCGCGGAGATGGATAGAATCCTGACCGTGGAGGCTCTGGCAAGGAGGGGAGTTTCGATCAATGATGATGTGTGCATGTTTTGCGAGGCGGGTCTCGACTCGGCGGTTCACCTCTTTATAGCTTGCCCCTTGGCGTTGGGGTTATGGGAGAAAATTAGCTTGTGGTGTCGGGTCATGAACTTCTATGTCTTTTCAGTCCGTGATCTCTTAGAAATTCATGAACATGGGTATAGAGGGGTGTCGGAGAGAAAGGCGTTGCATGGGATCATTATTGCCGCTTGTTGGTTCTTATGGAAGGCCAGGAACTACCTAAGGTTTAATGGGAAGAGGAGTAATGTCGAAGATGTTTTTGGTGAAGTTAGGTCGGTTAGTTTTTATTGGTTCAAGCATAGGGCTAAAAATGGCTCGTTTGCTTGGGGGGATTGGTGTAAATTTGTTAATATGTAGTTGGGCCTGTTTGTTTTTTGTCGTCCCGGTTTTCGGGTTCGGTGTTTCTTAATGAAGTTCTCCTTTCGAAAAAAACTATATAAACCTATATCATAAGATGTTTGAATTGTTTCAAATATAATTTAATTAGAACAGAACATTATTAAAATCTGACTCTTATACATCATTATTAAAACAATTGTGATACAACAACCCAGTGGTAGTTGTATCACACTTGATTAAATAATTAAATTCTTACTGACTCTTATACATCAATTTATGAAGATTTATGATCAGGAGAACTTAATAGTTGGGTAAAATATAAATTAATGCTTATAAAAGACTTGATTAATTTATTTGTTTGATATTTTATAAACTACTATATCCTTTGAGATTATAACTTCACAGCATAGCATTCTTTGCAGCAGCCATGGCTATATGAATTTGCAGTCTATTCCAAAATCTTTTTTGACGAAGTTGGACAGATGGAGAGGCAAGAAAGCGATACTGAGACGAGGGCGTCGCAAATGGGCAGTGCACATTGGCGACAGAGGGGTTTTTGGTGATGGATGGAGGAAGTTTGTGGTGGAGAATGGAGTGCAAGAGTTTGACATTATTGTGTTCAAACATGAAGGAAACATGGTGTTCGACTTTTTTTGTGTTTGACCCATCTACATGTGAAAGACAATATCCAGATTCACCTGACAATGTAGAAGTCTCTCTCCCAGAATCTGAATTGTACATTACTTATTCTTGTAGTTTTGATATGTTGATTAGAGATGTCAAAGAGGCTCAAAAAGCGCAAGTGGACGGACTATTCATCTCAAAGCAACGATAAACGTTGTTTTGTGACCATAATGACACCTTATTTAATCAGAACAACAAGAATGGTAGGTCAAACAAACAATGTTCAACTTAAATATGGTACTAGACTTATGAGTCTGAAAACAAAGTACAAATGTAGTTAGTTATACCTCGTTTTGCAGCATGTTCCAATGAAATTCGCTAGATCAAACGGATTAACTACCAAAGGATTGCGTACACAAATAGTTTTAGTGGATGAAGCAAAGAGGACATGGCCAGCAACACTCCATGTGAAAAGAGATCAAATTCGTTTAACGGGTTGGCGTAAACTCATGATAAAAAATGACTTAAAAATTGGGGATGCGTGTATGTTTAAGCTCGTAGAGGATGGAGAAGTGCCCGTTTTCAGTTTCTATAGTACGTTTTTTTTTTTTTTTTTTTTTATGTTTACACATTAACTTTGTTATTCAGATCTAGGAAAGAAGAAAACCAACAACCATGTGCAAGTAAAGGAGAGTAGATCTACGATAAAGATAAAGAAGATGACTGGATCGAATCTCGGCAATCATCCTTACTTTATTTTAACTATGAAGCCTTCTTATAGAGAGTGGGGATTGGTAACTTCTATAAACCCTACATGAATCTCACGGTAAACAAAAATTAATCTATTTTGATGATAACTTTTTTCATTTGTAGTGTCTTCCAGTTGAATTTTCGAAATCAAATCGTTTAAAAGCAAGAGAAATGATCCTCAGAAACGATAAAGGTAGATCATGGAAAATTCAGCTCAAGAAAAAAGGTGAAAAATATTACAATTTTGGTTATGGTTTTAGAGATTTCTGGGATGCAAATGGATTAGAGGTTGGCGATGACTACAAGTTTAAGCTCGTTGAGAACGAGAAGGACAAGCTTCCGATCATGAATGTTTCTTGTGCGTATGATCTTTTCCATATTTCATTTGTTTTTCTTATTTTATATTGGTACGTTTTAAGTTTAATTTGTTAGTCGAGATCAGTTTGCTAAAAGATCGAATCAAGTGTATGTGACCAAAAAAAATGCATAGTTGTCGCAGTGAACGTAGACTCGGTTCCCTCTGGAAAAGAAGACCCCTCATTATACTACACTGGCAAAGTGAACACCTACTCCATGGTAATATATTCAAAACATTTAGATGTCAATATAAGAAAAAAAACACAAGATATATGCAATGAATTAACTGTTGAAAATGCACATCTGACGAGTGTGGTCGATGTAGTATTTGCCTAGTGAATTTGTGAGGAAGAATGGATTACTCAACAAAGAAGAAATGATTCTCAAAAACGACGATGAGAGGTCATGGATGGTGGATATAAAGCACGGAAGGAAGTATTGTTACTTAGGACAAGGATGGAAAGGATTTTCTGCTGCAAATGGCTTAAAGGATGGGGATCTTATCAAACTTGAGCTGGTCAGTAATGGTGACATACCCGTCGCAAAGTTTTACATTCAACAGATCCATTAGTTACTGCAGCTAACAAGGCGTATCTTTCATGAAGGCTAAAAGTATATCGGTTTATAACTTATTTTGACAAACGTTTGTGTTATAAGTGTATCTTTTGTAAAACCATCCAAACGTTTGTAATATGTAATCGTGAAGTATAGTCGTACTTTGGGTATATGTGATCTTGAAAGATTAGGACACATAGCTTTATTGTTGTGTCAAGTTTTATGTATCTAATTAGTATAGAAATTTGTCATCTTCCACTAGTTAAATGGGTTGACGGTTAAATCCTTACCACACAAGTAGCACACAGAGAGAAAAAGGAGTAAGCACAAAACGGAGGTTGGTTAAATAAATACTATGAGTTCATTTTATAAAAATGTTAGAAAGTAGATAAAATTAAAAAAAAAATTAAGTTGGTGGGGTAGGCTCATCCTCCATTTCCCGTGTTTCTACCTTGGAGGGGCATTCTCTAAGTACTATGACGTGGCGCCTACGTGACGGATCATCCTCCAAGGGATGACCGTCTACCATACCACATAGCCTAAATATGAAAAAGGAAATCACAAAACAAAGGTAAAACCATTCAAATGGAAATGCCGATAGTACCTTATTATCATTTTAGCATTGGTGGTTAAAATTTAGGATTTAGGAGTGAATGTTGGATTGGGATACTATGATGTTGCAAACAAAATATATTGGTGCGTCACCACTGATCATTCCTCAATCAAGTAGGATGAGCAAATGGTACCGGATGTCAGTTACGAACCGGTATTGCTTTTACCGAACTAAAACATTTTTGGAACATATTCAGTATCAAACTGTACTGTACCGGGTATTTTCAGTACCGGTACCCGTTTTTAGGGATTTTCGATACCGGTAATCTAGTTAATACCGAGTTCATTCCTAAGTTCAAGGTTCTTTCAAGAGTTTTTTTTTTTTTTTCTAAAAGGGTGTAATTAAAAAACTTATTTATGAAAATGGTTGATTTAAAAAAATATTTACCAAAATAATCTTTGAAATTTTCCTTTTTCTCACTCCTCATTTATTAAGAGTGTACCTATCCACACACTCATCTCACTATCTACACACTCAAAAATGTGATTTTTGTCTTTACATGCACCCCCTGCAGTGTCGAACTGTGGCCAAAACGAGGCGTTTTGGTCCGATTAACCAGACAAAGACTGACGGGTCTGTTGACCGGACCAAAACGCTGAGCTTTGGCAGCGATTTGGTCATGTCAACCAGACAAAAGACTGATACCCGGTCTGGTTGACAGGACCAAAACGCGGCCAAAGCTCGGCGTTTTGGTCCGGACAACAGACCCGTCAGACACCCGTCAGTCTTTGTCTGGTTAATCAGACCAAAACGCCCCGTTTTGGCCACAGTTCGACACTGCAGGGTGTGCATGTAAAGACAAAAATCACCTTTTAGGTGTGTAGATAGGCAAAATTGGTGTGTGGATAGTTTGGCCCTTTATGAAACAAACAGCTAGCTACAGAACTTCGGCTAATTTTTTTATAGAGAAAGTTTTCAATAAAATTTAGGCTAATTTTTTTATAGAGAGTTTTCAATAAAATTTAAAAAAGAGTAAACTTCCGTTTTGCTCCCTGTGGTTTAGTCATTTTAACGGTTTTGCTCCAATAGTTTAAAAATAGTCATTTTCCTCCCTGATCTTTCGAGTTTGTCGCCAGTTTGTTCCCTAATCTTTTGAGTTTGTCGCCAGTTTCCTCCCTGTTGGAGTTAGAGGCTGGGAACAAAATGAAGATAAGTTAGAATTAATCAGGGAGGAAAATGACTATTTTTAAACTATTGGAGCAAAACCGTTAAAATGACCAAACCACAGGGAGCAAAACGGAAGTTTACTCTTTAAAAAAGTATATAGAGTTTTAAGGAGAATGTTTTCAATGAAATTAAAAAAAAGCATGTTGTTGAATCATGATATAAGCATAAGTATGTTATAAATTCTCGAACAGCAAATACTTTAAATTAAAAATCAGTTTTAAACTAACAACACCTTTTATGGTTTTTATGTCATAGCCCAAACTATAATCGGTTATATATAAAAATAACAGTAAACTTACTACAAATTACGGACATTCAATTCATTAGTATTATACTCTTATACAATTAGTAACTTGGGGTATCATGTTAGGTCATACCCCTTTGTTAAACATCATGTCCTTCCTTTTGAATACAAAAAAAATGGGTTACCATCTTAGGTTGCCTTTCACACACCATCATAAGAGCATGTGTAATGGGGCTGTATATGGCGCCCTTTTCCTTCATAACGCCCCCATAACGCCCCGAACACCACGACGGGGGGCGTTATGGGACAAAAAAAAGGATGCAGCGCTATGGATATGGCGCCGGTATGGAGGCTTCTTTTCAAAAATGGACCAATCAAATTCAGTTAAGGTTTTTTTAATTAATTAATAAAATTGAAAATTAATATTTAGGTAATGATGGGTAGGGGCTTTATGACTACGGACTCTAGTGACATAACGCCCCATAAAGCCCCTGTGTGACGTGGCACGACACGTGTTGCATAACGCCCACAAAGGGGCTTTATGACTACGGATGGCCTAACGTTTCACTGGAAGGCAACCGTTTGATCTTAACGCACCGTTTCCGTACTAATTCAAACACATGGTAAAAACCGTTTACCAAACGACATGTCAAAATCCACACCACTAAATGCCTGGAGGTTACCAACACCGTATCCAACCCGACGTGCCCAACAAAAAGGTTCAACAAAACCGAAAAACTATCAGATGTGTGAAAAGCATTCAAGATGTCCAAACCGGCGCAACTTTACAGTTGACAACCAAATCAAAGAAACACACCATTCGGGGGCCAACCACCGTGTCGTTTGCCTCAGTTTCATACCCTATACAACCACCACCGATCTCCGCCGGAAAGGTTTTTGACGGTTACGGTGGGGAGCAAAGAGAGAAAGATGGGGGCCAGAGGTTTTGTCTGTAATAGTGTTACGAATTCGATCTTGACGACCAAAAAGCCTCTTGGTTGTTTGACCAGATTTTAAAACAGGACCAAACCTGCTTTCGTGATGATGGTGGTGATCTGCCGAATAATCTGAAATTCCAGATGGGCGGAAATGTGGCGAGTTCGGTTTTTACCTTTCGTTGCGGTGATGAAAGTGGTATCATCATATCACCGCGCCGGAGAAGCAATGGTGGCGCTGGTGGAACGATAAAGAAGTTGGTGAGAGAATAGAGAAACGGTGTTATTCATTACTTCTGAAAAGCAATTGTCAGCAGTGGCGTTTCTTTCCCGTTGAACGTGCGCCCGGGCAAGCCCGGGCCAAACATAGTATATTAAAAAATTTCGATCGAAATGCGGAAAATTAGCATTACGGCCGAAAAACTTGCCCGGGCCGAGGCTCTGCCAGTGGCCTTCTAAGAACCGCCCCTGATTGTCAGTGAGATTGTTTTTAATACTTTTTATTGTTCTCAATATTACATATTGCTCCTTTTTCTTTCATGTTTTTTCAAAATCTTTATATGTATATAGAGGGTGCTGGGTGTTGGGTGGTAGTTTCAAGTTGGGGTTTGGGTATTTGGGGTTTGGGTGGTGTAGAAAGCAGATAAGGAAATTGGCTTTTGTTTTCCTTTTATTCATCATTGTGTAATGTGTATTGCTCTTATTTACTCCAGCATATTTGTTATTTTGATCTAAATTTGTATTCATTTGTCATGCTTGATCATGTGTGTGTTTAATTTGTTTTATATGCTTGATCATGTGTTTGTTTAATTTGTTTTATTAAAATTTAGGTTTGCTTATTTAAATTTGTTTAAAGATGAGTTGGAAAGTTAAATCAAATTTCATGTTGAAGTATATTTATCTGTATGTTTATTTTGGCCAATCACCATCTCATCTGATACACAATTCTATGAACTTTACATAAAAAATGTTGGTGATGATGTGTTTGAGCATTGAATAGGAAATTCAAATTTTATATGTGACAAAATAAACTATGGAACTTTACATAAAAAAATGTTGGTGATGACACGTTTGAGCATTGAACATGAAATTCAAATTTTATATGTGACAAAATAAACAATAGCAAGTTCAAGATGACATTTTTAAAGTAATGTAAACATTATGTATGTCTCTTTGATAATTTAATAAAGTTTATACTCTATTTTTTGCGATTTTTTTACTGTCTTTATCATTTTATATTTAACAAGTTTAGAGAACGATTCGAACTACCGCGCAGCAACACACGCGAGGCTAATTACTAGTTTATTTTATTTAGAAAATATCAAATAAATTAGATTCATGGGTAACCTGATTATTAAAAACCATCCTAAAATTCATTAATCTTTATTTATGGTGTAATTCAATATAAGTAATTAAAACTTTGTTAGAAGCTAGTTTAGAGTTGTGATATATGTGCTAAATCTTTGGTGCATGTCTAATTGTAACTATTAAACTATACTCTCAACTATATATGTAATCGCTAATTTCTCGTTGTCACTAGTTTGTGGGTGATATGTAAACCGTTGGATTAATTCCTTTTTCCTTTTTCCATCCGTGAGTCATCGCTGACCCGTTTGTGTATCCTTTTTCTATCGGTGCGAGTTGTGAGTATAAATGTTTTCTTATTTATAATTATTTTATTTGGGTGAGGTTTGGCTATAAAGTCTAAATCTCCTAAAAATTGTACAAAGTCATAAAACACTATAATTTCAGACGTAAAACACTATAACTTCTATGTAATGGCTTTTCTGAATCATTAAGACTATTGAGTTTGATTGATAATTTATGCACCTAATTTGCTAATAGTTTATACCATACCAGTTAAACACTTGATTATGTTGATGTTAAATGCAAATTTATACATTAATAGTTAAGCACTTGATACGAAAAGGGGTCTCAAAATTTTATTTCGCTTTAGGCCTCCAAAAACATTGAGCCGACCCTATCTCTCACATGCGTTGTACTCCCTCCGTCCCATTAAAAGTGTCATATTTTGAATTTTCAAAGTCTTTATCTATAAACTTTGACCTTAAATAATTTTGTTTGTGTTAGATAATATTTGATGAAAGTTATATGAGTTGAGTGTGTTTTACAAGTGTTTTTATCGGGTTAATTTTCATCAAGTTTTATATAACACAAAAAATATATAATTAAAGTCAAAGTTTATAAATAAAGACTTTGAAAATTCAAAATATGACACTTTTAATGGGACGGAGGTAGTATTAAACATACATTGGAAGAACTACAAACACATCAAGTTTTGGGATTTTGGCCAAGATTCTTTATCCAATTAATGTGATCTGATTCAATTCACTATTGGAACATCACAATCGATCTTATTGAGTCGTCTTTTACTTTAACTATAATACATACAACCAAGCATAATGTACTAACTATAATAATATACAACCAAGTGTAATGTAAACGTATACCTCACCTCATCTCAATTACAATATTATATGTAGTTTATACAAATTTTTACCTATATTATAATCGTTTATAGATAGTGGCGGATCCAGCCAGTTTTTTCACTGGGTTCCTTTTTCCAAATCATACAAGGTTTACACTAAAAAAAAACGTTTTTTTTTCCAAATCATACAAGGTTTACACTAAAAAAAAAACGTTTTTTTTTTCCAAATCATACAAGGTTTACACTAAAAAAAAAACGTTTTTTTTCCAAATCGACTGGGTTCCTGGGAACCCGTAAAACCAGGCTAAATCCGCCCCTGTTTATAGATTAAATATGGAGGATTAGGTTCAAGAGTGAACACTAGTGTATTTGCGAACCGAGCGAACTAATCATTGCCATACACGTGTGTAAATCAATGGCTATGATTCGATGATGAAATAGACTAGTGTATTTTACGATTTGATGATGAAATCCTAGCCATACACGTGTGTAAATCAATGGTCAGGATTTGTTCACAAACCCCACCCTAAATATGCATTATATATAAATGTTGGTAAAGGTGTAAGTGACGCAAAGGCCTAGTCACGTGCATGACCAGCCGCGTTTTCCGGCATTAGACCCCCAAATTGCTCGTTTCCTACGACACCGAAAACAAAAAGAAACTTCAAAGGAGATGTATTTCCTTTTAAAGAAGTTATATTTTATTTATATTTTTATTTTCGATGTTTCCAAGTTCACATCAAAAGCAAATATTTAAATCCAACAAATCTATATAGTGTGAAAGGATTAATATAAGTCTATATCATAATGAGATATTGTTTGAAAGATAAGAGTATCATGAAGATTTATGAAGTATAAACTAATTTATACACTAATAAAACTATATTCATACGTTTAATCTATTACCAATTTAAATACAACAATCATTTGTACAATGGTGACATGCCAGAGAAGTTATACCATTTTATTTCTCAAATATGTATATGTGATTTTCACAGCTTATAATTTAAAGATGGTTTTGTTTAAACAAATCTCGTACATGTTATGAGAAGGGGTGCTAAATAGGTCGTGTTCACAAGTGGGAGTGTCAAACCCGTCACACTCCCCATAATTCATATTAAAAACATAACATGACTCATATTTTCATTGGATGACACGAACAAACCCCAAATTATGAAGGATTAACAATTTAATTGGAGCTCTCGAACCTCATAAAAATCTACATACATTGCTTCAACTATGATATGCAATACCAATAATCCTGAACTACTTTTTTGCCCAAATATAAACTTGGACCTAAGGCTGTTTACGAGCAGAGCTGAGCCGAGCTAGGCAAGATCGGGCTCGGCTTGATTATAAACCAAGTCGCCCCGATTTGGCTCAGATTTGAAACCGAGCTGAAAATCTAAGTTTGAGTTTGACTTGCTTTGGCTCGATTTTAAAAAGATTAATTAAAATCTAGCTCTCAAAATTCAGTAGTCTAAAATATTATTATATTATTCAATAGTTCAAAAATATATTCAAAATAAGTTCAACATAATATATTACAAGCCAAAACTAAGCTCATCAGCAAAAAATAAGTTTTACATTTCAACGAAATACAATACAAGTTTATTAGCATGGTAATCAACCTTCAAATATGTCATAGATATCAAATTACACTCATTTATGTAAATAATAATTGTTTTTATTGTAATATATTATAATGTATATAGAAATAAAATATATTAAAAGTATAATAATTCGAGCTTAGTCGAGTCTAGCTAAACTCACTTTCTAATTAAGCCAAGCTGACTTGAATTAGTTTCAAAGCGAGCTAGCGTTACGTATGTAACACTAAACATGTCCACATATTACAATACTATTATTGGTTTTTAAATCATTACACGAAAATGATGTTTTGGCGATTCAAAAAGTCAAATTCATCACATCCGAGACGTTTGTAGTTTCAAGAGAATTTCCTTGCACAAATTTGTGTGTTTCTGTATTTTTTTTAACGGCAAGGAACGACATGTCAATCACCGTAGCACCAGGCGCGGTGGCTAAAGTCGACTATTTGACTACCGCCAGCCTCTTAGCTCTCATAGATGCGTGGAAACCCAACATCCATCATATCATATCATATCATATCATATCATATATAAATATGCATACATGTACGTATATATATTTCATCTCCTGAATTACTGATTCATATTCGTCGCAACCATCGGATGCAATTTCTGTTAGAATCCATTTGCATGCGAATTTCTCGATTATCAATCGAAAAAACCCTAGGAAGAAGAATTACTCCACAACACACACTTCATGTTCGTCCTTTTTCCGTTTCATTTCAATCCGTTCGCATTAATCTATCTCTATTTACGCTTTTTGTTTTTCATTCTCATCGAATTGAGACATTATTCCGTGAAATGCGTATCGTTATGAGCTGATTTCGACGTTTTTGATTGTCCGTACAGGTTTCTGATTTGTGGAAGAAAGTTTCACGTGTTATTCTTCAGAAATTGTTGCAATACGAGGTAGTTTGAGTTTGAATTTGATTATGATGATTCTAGAATTTCTAGCTATTAATTGTGTTTAAGTTGTATTGTTTGCCTTAATCTAAGATAAATTGTGGTGTTTGTGACGATTATTATAATGAGAGTTTCTCATTAAGCTGTTTTAATTTGGTTATTAGTGTATATGATAGAAGATTGATGCTCATTGAGGCTGGATTATGTTAATCAGTCATTAGTCAAAGTATCATATGTTTCTAGGTTAGAGAAATGGTAGGAAGGGGGAATTTAATGTGTAAAAGAGTTGGAAAGGTCGAAGAATCGTGTTTCTGAGGTGATAAACAGAGGAATTTGGGAAGGATTGCGTAGTGAGTGTGCAAGTGATTCGAGATGACATCTGTAGGGGTGAATCATAGACGGTGTAGAAGCGAAATTGTGACCTCGTTAAATACTCAAAGTCAAACCAATGGTTTTCAAAGATTCAAGACTTCTATGCAAAGGGCTTTGAACTGGGGTGGTAGTCAGGATCAAGCGTTTTTTAATCCGGAGATTTTAGCTCATCAGAAACGCCGGTGGTATCAGTTTCACTCCAAGTCCTCGGTAATATGTAACTTGATTTATCATGTTTATTAGTCATAGTTTGCTATTGCTTGTACTACACTTCAATGTATAGCTTTTTGTTTGTTTGCCTTTGATGCATCACATTGCTTATGTGGTGATGGTGGGTGTAGGATACTGCAAACTATCAGGATCCAACCGCGCTTTTTGAACATTTTTTCATTGC
This sequence comes from Helianthus tuberosus, assembly GCA_030545235.1. NCBI lineage: Eukaryota > Viridiplantae > Streptophyta > Magnoliopsida > Asterales > Asteraceae > Helianthus > Helianthus tuberosus. The sequence goes on from JARYGA010024772.1 coordinate 26,459, forward strand.
TGGTATCCATCCAAATGCTAATCTAGAGGCTGTGGAGGATGCATTTATTGCAAGAAAGAAATGGGAGGCCAAATCAGACATAACAGAACTCATGGATCTCAAAAACATGCATTTTCAATCACCTCCAAGTGTGATGATGGAACCTCAGGTCTGCGGTTTATGAACTATAAATTAAGAATAATATATGAACTGTTCGTCCATTTTTCTATTGCCCATTTTTAGATAGCATCCGTCTGTGTTTTTTTTTATAAAGTATGCTTTTCATGAATGCACTGTTTGTAATTTTGGAGTGAAGAAGGTTTTCTGCAGCTTCTTAGATGGTAAAGATAATAGTGCCATAACATAAGCAAATATGTGTATAATGCAAAAGTGTGAGGACTTGTGGTTTACCCTAATGACTGAAATTGTGTTGTTATACGTTTAGATATACTATTGAGTATTGATATAACATGCTGATGTGTTCTAGTTGTTTCTTTATTTTTTTTATTACTTGCAGATACTTTTCAAATACCCTCAAGGGAACAAGTTATCTATGGGCTTATCAGATTTAGCATCCTTTTGCTTTCCTGAAGGTGTGAAGGTGATGCATTGCTCAACTCCTATCTTTCTTATAATTAACTAGTTTTTTATTTATTTTTTTTATTTTTTTAAATCCGTTAAAAAAACTAATTTATTTAAATTTGATTATGCATATTTTATTGTTTGAACAAACTCTGTTTTCCATATGATGTTTAGGAAGTTTCATGCTCTTAAAAAGTACACTTTGGGGTACGTTCGAGTTTCGACTCGTTTTACTAGTTCACCATTTGACTTCTTTTCTTCTACCTTATTTCTCTTATTTTTACTCATTTGGTCTATTAGAGATAAAGCATAACCTGAATCAGATTCCCATTTATAAAATTTTTCTCTGCAAAGTTTGGATATATTTCATAGAAACAATGTTTTCCGGATTTGGCTGTCATAAGTAGATAACTTTTTCTTCTTTAATATTGTGTTTCTTACAGGCATGTATGTTAGCGAGGACTCCATCGCTTAGTGAGCTAAATCAACTCGTTTATGGACAGGTAGGAGACTATGAGTGCATGGAAACTCATTCTGTTTTCTAATATCGACTTTTTTTTTTTATATTTTGGATCATGTTAGCTAAGAAAAGAATTGAACTTTCTTTTTATCGTGTTTTCGTGAACAGGACCACTTGATCAGAGATGACTCATCATTTATATTTTCACTCAAGGCAAGTTGTATCTGCTTTTGATATCTAATTCGCTACACTGTCTTCATCCGGTTGTCCCTTCTTTTACTTTCTTAAACGGTCACATTTTGGCTTATTAATTTGCATGAAGTTAAACTACACCCAAATGTTGGCATATTGATGGCAGAAACAGATAACAGCAATGTATCTTTGGAACCATGACATCATTCTCTTTTTGTTTGTGTTCGTTCAATTATGATGGTAGACGAAACATATGTTTGTTCATGCTCTTCGTTTTGGTATAACTATCTTGATAAAATATTCGACTTTACACACCGTGCGCACGCACTCTCTCTCTCTCTCTCTCTCTCTCACACACACACACACACACACACATATATATATATATATATATTGGACAAACAAGTTATGAATGCGAAGACAATCTGTTCATGTTCGTTCATTTAACTAAACAGACATAAAATCTTGTTCACGTTTACAAACAAACTTTCGGATGAATAGTTTGTTGAACGTTTAGTTTGTTTACTTCCCTACCAACGAGCTCCCACAACTCAACTATTCACCTTGTAGGGTTCCGCAACTCACATACACGTCATCACACTATAACAATTGTAGGCTTTCCTTTGTATCAATCCAGGTGGCAGACAATGCAACTCTGTATGGTGTTTGCCTACACACACAAGAATTTGTTCAGAGACCACCAGGGATGCTTGGTGTTGCCTCATCCTTACCAAGAGGCCGAGGCAGTCGTTTTTTAGTTACAGCACCTCGTTGTTACTGTCTGTTGACCAGAGTTCCTTTCTTTGAATTACATTGTGAGATGTTAAACAGGTTAGTCTTTTACTTCCTTCACTCATGTGAAAACATTAGAGGTCAATTCAGACTACAACTTTTGTTTTATTTGAGTAAAATTGGAAAATTAGTGTAAAAGAAATCAAGTCAAACGAGTTGAAAAGGTTGAAAGTCACCCGAAGTTTATTTTAATGCATAAAACCTTCTATATTATTTTTTTGAAAACTTACACTTTTGTTGAAACAAAATTTCTTGTAATCATATTTGAAACACCTGTATGAAACTTTTTAAACTGACTTATGCAAATTATTTTTTTATTTGAATACATAATGAAACATGTCATGCATTATTACAAAAAAACTATATTATTTAAATAGTATAATTTGTAAAACCGATTTGCATAATTACACACTGTTTATTTTTTTATTTGAAAACGATATTTTTTTTGTAAATATATAGTTTCATATATGTCTTAAAAAATATATGTTGAGATAAAATGAACTTTTAAATAATAGGCACATTATATATTTATAAAACACTAATTAATTTTTTTCCGGTAGTAAAATGCCATTTTCGTCCTAAGGTTTGGTCAGTTTTGCGACTTTCGTCCAAACGTTTGTTTTTTCGCACCTGGATCCAAAAGGTTTGAAATTATGCCATTTTCATCCGGCTCGTTAACTCCATCCATTCTTCTCTGTTAAATCATGGGTATTTTCGTCTTTTTTGTTAACTTAAAGGGCAATTCAGTCTTTTCCACTTTATGTACAAGCTTTTAGCATAATGTACAAATATTCAAAAGACCGAATTGCCCTTTATGTTAACAAAAAAGACGAAAATACCCCTGCCTTAACGGAGAAAAAATGGATGGAGTTAACGAGCCGAGAAAACAAACGCAAAACTGGCAAACCTCAGGGACGAAAATGGCATTTTACTCCTTTTTTTGCAAAAAGTGTTTCTGATTAACCAACTCAATCTATTTCCACCTGCACCAAATAATTACTCGTCTTGACCTGTGCCACCTAGAAAAAACATGTTGAGTTTAAACTTTAAACTACCACCCATTAATATGGCTGTTCTTTGATGCAGTATTGTTGCACAGGAACGTCTAAATCGAATAACGCAGTATGTTAGCGAAGTAAGTCTTAATCACGTCCCTTCGTCACCGAGATTAAAAAACCAAGAGGCTGAATATGCTGGCAGTCCACGTAAGCAGCAGCCATGGATGGAATTTGCAATACCTGTTGATGGAACCCTGGCCCTTTCAACTGCTTCTACCGGCCTAAATTCACCTTCAAAACTGGAAACCAGATCTCCTCGATCCCCTCGTGATTGTAATTCTGATGCATCAGCAAGAAGATGGGAGCATTTAGGAAAAATGAGCAATGATCATGATGGTATACGCAAGACTAGTATTGACGCTTGCGTTGTTCCGGCTAACGGCTCACTAGCACGGATTGGGAGTTTTGGGCCGTTGTTCAGGTGCATTATTTTATCGATACACCTTGTGCTTGTTTCATCATTAGCATGTCCTTGTTTTCCAAAAGTACACTGATGGTCTATGTAGTTTGCATTTTGTAACACATTTAGTCCTCAACTTTTTTCAAAAGTACATGGATGGTCCTTGTGGTTTGCGTTTTGTAACACATTTAGTCCCCAACTTTTTTCAAAAGTACATGGATGGTCCATGTGATTTGCACTTTGTAACACATTTAGTCCCTAACTTGGTCATGCTAAAAACCTTTAGATTTGTTGGCTGGACTAAATGCGTTACAAAGTGCAAACCACAAGGACCATTCTTGTACTTTTGAAAAGTTAGGGACCAAATTCAAAACTTTAGTAAACCACAGGGACCATCCGTGTACTTTACTCAATTATTTATAAATATCAATATCAATCAATTATTTATAAATAAAATCCAAAAAAATTATGGACATAAGAGTGTTTCAGGTAATTCCAGTTTAACAGATTCATTGTGATATTTCTTGTTCAAAACTAACCTTTTTGACTTGAAACATGACTTGTTACACTGACTGGTTAATGTCCAAGTTGAACTATGTCCAACGAATCTAGTTGAAACATGTATATGTGTGGATTTTTGCTGCACCATATAAGTTGATTATGATGCACCTATAAATATTTCAATTGTTAAATACCGTATTCTTGTCTTTAACCAGTTCAGTGAAAGGCATTGTAACAGAGGATGAAGATGGAGTACTTTCTTGCAATGATAAACATGCTACCAATAAGACGATTATGGAATGGGCTAAGGTTTGTTGACTTTTCTTGCTTATGATTAAGTGTGCAAATGAGCTGAGTGGCTCGCGAGCTGTTCAAGCCCGAGCCGAGCTTGAGCCTAAAATAAAGCTCGTTTATTTATCGAGCTCGAGCCTGACATGTGAAGCTCGTCAGGCTCGTCAAGCCTTATCCTTATCGAGCCTTAGTGTAATGTTAGTTTTTATTAATATTTAATGACAGTTACCCCTTATTTTAAAGTTGTCTAGCAAAACGAGTCGAGTCGAGCTTATTTAAAACTTGTTTACAGTTTACGAGCTGAGGCCGAACCTAAAAATAAGTTTTTTAGTAAACAAGCCCGAGCTCAAGCTTCACTTATCGAGCTCCCGAGCCTAAACGAGTCTATTATATATATTACTAGGTTATAACCCCGTGTATAACACGGGTTACGTAAATAAAAAATCAAATAGTTAAAAACGAAGATTTACCAATGATAAAACGATATTTTTAAGACGTTTTTCTGATATCCAAACAAAATTTTGTGTCATGTATGATCAAAATTTGTGATGTTTGTCAAGTTTATAAATATGAAAGCATTTGAACCATCGATTAGAAGACAAACTGTATCCACGACTTTCTCACGAGTTTTAACAGTCATATAAACATACATTTAATAACCCAAGTTTTATTTACATAATAGTGGTCTTAATTTATTAGTAATGAGGTTTTTAAAAATAGATTGTTTTTTATTTAGTATATATAATTACATTTATTTAACCGTTTTTAAATTATTTTAAGGATTTACATTATAAGAAACCTATGTTATGCGAAGTTGCTAAGTAAGGCATTTAAATTTTATTTAGGCCTTGACTAAATAGCTAACCGCTAGTGGCGAAGCTTGAAATTTTTTACAGGGAGGTCGAAAACGTATATACCCAAAAATTTCTATAGAACCGGGGGGTTGAAAACATATATACCCAAAAATTTATATACGAAAACTACATATATAACACTACTGGCCGAAAAGTTCGGGGGGTCGGGCGCCCCTCCCGACCCCTTCAAAGCATTGCCCCTGAACCGTTAACTAAAGAATAATTTAAATATATAATCATTCACATAATAGGGATATTAATTATAAGAGGAAAAAAAGAATTAATGAACTTCCTTGATCCGCAAACTTAGTACTTACTTTTAAACGTATGGAAATTTATTGGTATCCATAATTTCTTAAATATTTAAAATATATATATTATATTTAATAATAATTATCTATAATTAAGGATGGTCTAGAATAATGACAATTATATTTAATAATAATTATCTATAATTAAGGATGGTCTAGAATAATGACAAGTGTCCCTCTATTGGTTTCTTTTATTATATAGTATAGATTTTTATTTAATATATTAATTAATAGATAATAAACGAGCCAAGCTCGAGCTCTCATAAATTAATCGAGCATGAGCTCGAGCTTGGTCGAGGTCGGGCTCGGCTTGGCTCGTTTGTACCCCTACTATGATAAGGAGTCGTAGCAAATATTCCATGTTAGTTTTTTTGGACAGCAAACGAGACTTTATTCAACACAACACAAAACAAATCATACAGCAAGTCACTATATGGCTGAAAGTTACACCAAGCATTCACCTGTTACAACCCCACACAACAGAATGGAATTAAGCAAAATTTACACTAAATCTTCTCCAATCCTCCCACTGCAGACCCCTTAGTTTAAGTCTCTGTTGTGCCCAAATGAGTGTCTCTTCTTTTATCTCGTCCACCTGTGAATTAGCCGGTAGAACTTTATTGTTGAAAACATTTCATGTTTGTTGATAATTATTTTTGTTGATGACAGGAAAATAAAAATGATTTGCTGCAAATTGTTTGCGGCTATCACTCATTGCCAGTTCCATCATATGGAGGTAAAATACACTTTAAGCCACTCGAGCATCTACAGGCTATTGAATACTGTAGAACTGCTTTTGCTTTTGGAGAAGATCCCGATGTTGACATGTCGATGATTCCCGACAAGGTATATTTATCCATTGATGCACTGTTATGGTTTACCGATTTACTGAGGCTCACATGTAATGTTTGACTAGGTCAAATTCAAACTGGCTGCAATTGAGGAAGCTGTCTCACTATCAAACTGGACAACCATAACAATTTGTAGAGCGCTTTCCCTTCAAAATGTAAATGTTGTTCACGTATTTCTTTCATTAGCTGGAAATTTTGATATCATGTTTTACAATATTAATGGAGTTCTTTTCAGATTTTATTATTACTTGCAGCAGTGCTTCTGGAAAAACAAGTCATCATTACATCTCCAAATCTGGTAATCTTTTCTGAAAGTAGTAATCAATGCGCGTATTGATTATTATTCCAAACAGAACAATTGATTTTTATAATTGCTATTTTTAAACATACGTAGGGTGTCTTATCAGCCACAGTGTTATCTCTTATTCCTATGATTCTTCCATTTGAATGGCAAAGCCTGTTCCTTCCGGTGAGTCGTATGTATTTAGTACAGGTGGCGATTTCAACCCATTTGCTTACAAATGGCTCGGTTTGGGTTGTTACATTTTCAATGGGTCAAATAATGTATTTAGTACCGGTTGAACACATTCCAAAGTCCATTTTAATTCATGCAACTATCTAAATTGTTTTGTTTATGAAAGGACAAAAATGTGATTGCGGGTCAAACTAGCACGGCCCGTGAACCAATCCGTCTAAATGGCCACCTTTAATAGTAGCTCCCCCCCACCCCCCCCCCACCACTAGGGGTGTGAATTTCTGACACGACCCGGAAACACGACACGAACCTTAATACAAAAGTCCCGGGTTTGGGTTTAGTCTAAACGGGTTCGAGTTAGTTTCAGGTTGAACCCGTTTAGCTAAACGGGTCAGGTTCGGGTCAACCCGTTTAACCCATTTATATTATATTTTGGGTGTGTAATTTATTTCATAATTATAACTTAAAAAGAAAATTTGACATAAGATCATATAATTTAAATGTAATTGTATTATATACATTTATGTTTTTCTAGTAATTTTTAATTTTAATATATTGATTTGTGAAAAAAAAATCGGGTTAAACAGACTGTGTTCAGGTCAACCTGCAAATATTCGGGTCATGTTCGGGTTCATATGTATGCCACAATTTTTGGGTTCAGGGCGTGTTTGGGTTCGTCTAAAATTTCGGGTTCGGGTGCGGGTTGAACCTGCCAACCTACGAACAAGACCCGTTTAGCCCCCCTACCCCCAACACACACACACACACACACAGTAGTAACAATAATAATTATATGTTCATTTTTACAGGTTCTTCCAGGGAAGATGTTTGATTTTCTTGATGCCCCAGTTCCCTTTGTTGTAAGTTTTTGATATTCATCCTCACATTCCTTTTTGGTCATATTAAATCGGTTGTTTTTGCCTGTTGGATTCTTATTATTGAATACTAAAATAATGATTTGTTATTGAAACAGAATCTGGTAAGTATGGCACTTTATAGCTGTATTCATGTTTTTAGAAGATACAATTGTCTTTTTAATTTGTTGATTATCATGTATAATTGCATCTATTTCTTAATGTTTGTTGTGCAGGTTGGGATACTACATAAACCAGCTAACAAGATGAGATCTAATAACCTTGTTCATGTTAATTTGGCAGATAATCAGGTATAAGACTTAAAAGAACAGAGTATTTAGACTTTAGCTGCAAAAGCTTTTAAAATTTTGTAGATGTGGTGGTTCCGACTCAGTTTGCTTATGATTTAGCCGATTTAGGTTATGGTTTATCCTTAACGGGTAAAACCAGAAGATATGATTAAAAGGGAAATGGGTCAAATGTGTCAAAAGGGTCACGCGGGTTGCATTTTCTGATCATATATTAATGCATAAATGAAAATTTTAATCTACTTCATCAAGTTACCCTATTCTGGCAGGTCGAAATGTCCTCCTTGCCGGTACTCCCGAAACAAAGAGAACTCATGAACAAATTAGGGCCGCTTCATGCTAGACTATCAAGTGACAAAATTGCTGCTAAAAAGCATCCGGTTTATAAGTGCAACAAATGGCAGGTGATTTCTTACCGTTTTTCACATTGCTTCATGTTTCTTGCCTTGTTGATCATATATTAGGTTCATACCATTTTTATAGCAAATTAGGCAATGATCTTATTTTCAATATGGAATAGGTAATCATACTGTTTCCATGATCAAAATAGTTTGCAATATTATGTAATTTGCAATGTTATATACTTAGTCTTGATTTTTTTTTTCAAAAACAACCATACCTAGTGGCTAGTAAATCCTTTAAATAGAAAAGCTATTGGTAGGGTTTGGGGAGGGTGACATGTAGAGAGGGATAGAGAGGCTGCTTCCAGAGAGACCCTGAGCTCCAAAACAAACAGCAAACAAACAAACAAATCCTAAATACTTGAATTTAGTTGTCTGCGGAACGACTTGCCTCTTAAAGGTGATCTGAGTGTCCTCGTCGTCGCGTGCACCACTGTAATCACAATAGAGGTTCTCAGTCTTAGAGCGACTGTTTTTAATCCGTTTCCCTCTAAATTGCACTCCATTCCTTTAATCTCACATTCAGGTTACGTTTAGACTCTGCAACTAACACAATCATTTACAAAAAAGCATGAACCACAGAACTGTCTTCGGAATCGACTTGGATAACTCATCCAGGACAAATGCAAAAAGAAACGGACTCAACGCATACCATTGATGGAGTCCTACCTCCATAAGGAAGGAATCGGTATCCCCTACAGGCGCACGGACCCTAGTATTGGTCCTATCATACATATCCCTAATTATATCTATATACTTCTTGGGCACCCTTCTACTCTCCAAACTATCCTCTAATCAATGAGCACCGTATGTAGATCCTGCTTTTTCCCCATATACTTTTTCATTAATATTCTTAGAATACTGGTTTACTGTAACCCGAGTTTCTTTTCTAATTCTAGTATCAATTATCCTCTCCCATAATTTCATGGTATGGCCTAGCAGCTTAATCCCAATGTAATTCCCACAACATTGGGTGCCTCCTTTGTTCTTATATAGAGACAATACGACGCCACTCTTCCACTGAACTAGCAATTTTCAGATGTGAAGATACGATTGAATAAAGTAGTTAAAATGTTATATGGGTATTAAATAAAGATGTCCAAAGTACATTATGGGTTGGTTGGATATAACTAGTTATTGTCACACAGATTGACGCTGCAACACAATTTTCATCTGCCATGAGGCAACACTTGGAGTCGCTCTGTTCAAACTTGTCCAACCATACAATCACCAGTGTGCAATGTGATAATGACAGGGTAAGATAACTTAATTCTAAATCGTATTGTTGTTGTTTAAGAACCTGGTCATCAATGGCTACTTGCAGGTTTCCTTACTTCTCAAGGAGAGCTATATTGATTCCTTCCCCTATAGAGACCGGCAATTTATCAGGGTACAATCTTTATAGCTTCCCTTTTCAAGTTTTAACTTTATCAATCTATTTTTCGAACTTAAATATGCCCTTTTTAGAATAAGAAAATTTGAAAGCAGACAGTTTTTTGAGTGTGTCAATTATAGGCATGTCACAACAATATCACGCATATAGCCATGAGATACCCAAATCTTTGGCCGTGTATCTACCTTTATGCATATATCTTAATACTAGGTTATAGTCTCGAACTTTTTGCTCAGTAGTGTTATGTATGTAGCTTTCGTATAGAATTTTTTGGGTATATACGTTTGGAATCACTTATTAGAAGTAGTATTTTCATTATTTACACCTATAAATATTATATTACATACGCGAATAACTATACATACACGAATCTTATACACAATGTGGTACTTTAGTATCTTATAGCTAAATGGATGGCTTATTTTTGACATGGCTATACAAGCACATGGTTATTTTCCTGATTTTCTCTTTTAAAAGTCCGTTTTCTATATTTGTTTTACAAACAGATAATATTTTTTCCTTCAAATATTCAATTATGTTGTAGCTGATATGAAATACAATAAATAATAGATACTCATAATAAGAATCACTTTAACGAATTTTTGGATTAAGCGATTACAGAGTCGTAAAAATCAGTTGTTAAGACTCAAATAATCAAATTTTAAATAAGTATTTTTTTTCTCTAACTCATTAAAAATCAGTTTTAATGAAAGAACAACTAAAATTATTTATCTACCCATCTCTGATTTTGTTAATCTCTCTACAAGGAAAAAAGTCAGTTTTTTAAATTTACAGGTGACAAGTCTTTTAATCTTGAAAGAGCTTATTTTAAGTATTGTGAAAATTGTTTTTAATGCAATGAAATTTGGGTTTTGCAGGAATTTGTAGATACACAGATGTTCACAGTTCTATCAGATACCCGACTTTCTAGACGCGAGTGTTAACCTTACGGGTTCAGTCTGTTACTTGGATTTAATATCTGAAGACCTTAAATTGCCAAACTTGAGGCATTGACCGCACAACATTAATACGGTATTATCATGTCCTGATTCACAGTAGTTTCATGTTAATTTGTAGCACTAATACCGAAACCATCGGCCCTGTATTTTAAGTGGGATTGATGTTAAACAGTTGAATTCTAAGCTTTTAGCAATCTAATAATGCCAACACTTTTGACCTGGATTTTGATGGTTAATTTTGATCATGTATATTCATGAAAGGGTGTTTGGATTTGCTTATTGTGTTTTGAACAATAGATAATAAGTAGTTATATTCAACGGAAGCTAACTATTTCCGTTAAGAGTGTCACGTCACGCCTCAAAGCTCAGGCGCATGACTTATATGGCTACAGCAAAAGTGGGATTAATCTACACTTTACACACCGAAAGACTTACAGAAACTAAATCAAGCTCAAGTCATACAATACAATACAAATCAAAGTTAAAACATAAGCTAGAATACACTTGGAAACATTCTAATAATTAACTTAAACTCACTCAACACTCAACAGTAACAAAAAATCGCAATCTGCAGAGTTAAACATGATTAGTCAAAAATACTACCAAGAAGGGTGGCCTCCTAGAAATTCTTGTGCAAACAATATATTTGGCTCGGACCGGTATAGGTTGTTTGGTCTACGGAGTTGTAGAGGTGCACAAAAAACCCGGACCCGGGTTTTATAAAAACCGGGTATGGTATTTGTTGTGAGAACCCAAACCGGGGGTTTTTTCAACCCGGGTTTTATCTATACTTGGGTTTTGTTAACACCCGTACCTGGGTTTTTTAATACCCACACTGGGTTTTTTGATACCCGATTATGTATGCACTTTTATGATATGTAATCTTGTAATATTTTGTTAACACCCGTACCCGGGTTTTTTAATACCCACACTGGGTTTTTTTGATACCCAAAGATGGAGTTGGAAACATAAAATCACAAAAAATACGAAATAAAAAAAGCTGCGACATTCAGTTTTTTGAATACCCACACCAGGTTTTTTGCATACCCGTATAGGGTTTTCTAATACCCGACCCGGAAAATCAGGTTTTTTTTATACCTGCAAATAGGGTATTGTAATACCTATATAGGGTGTGACTGTGTGAGTTGGCTACAAAGTCCATTTTTCCTACAAAGTGTAAAAAGTCATAAAACACCATACCGCCAACCATAAAACACACTCAAAACTCACAAATAACAAAGTATAGATTACTAAAACGCTATATTTGTGGGTTTTGTGTTGTGTTTTGGATGATAAGGCTTTGATTATCGAATGACTAACATTAGTGTGTTTTATGTTGATTATCATGTTGTGTTTTATATTCATAGTTTCTACGATGGAGTGTTTGAAGTTTTTATGGACTGTTAGGGTTTGGATATTGTGTTTTTGTGATCTTCACTTTATTATTTGTGGGTTTTGAGTGTATTTTTATGGCTGAAATTGTGGTGTTTTATGACTTTGTACACTTTGTAGGAAAACTAGACTTTGTAGCCGAACCCCACTCTACCCAGCTATAGAAAACCTGAACCTAGTACACCAGCTCTGGTTTTCCTGGCCAATACCCGAACCCGACCCGGGTACTGCGAATTCCCGAAAAACCAATGCCCGATCATACCCGTACCTAGGTATATACCCAAACCCGGGTATTCAAAAAACCCCAGCTTATGGATTGGATTGTATATTGGGTTGTCAATTTGTTTGAAGTTCAAACTTTAGAGGTTTACTTGATATTGGGCTGGGCTTACAACCTATTTGAAGATTTGATGTGGGTATAGGCCCTCAAATTTAAAAAAGCTCCAATTTTAGAATAATCATACCGTTTTAGCTGTATGAATGATTTCATATTTTTTTGTTTGAATAGAAATTTGGCTCACTGACGGATCACTGGAGTATCTTCGTGCCACCAGCGGAACCACCCGATCATATCCATCTCCACTAGGCAATA
>JARYGA010024773.1:0-60907 GCA_030545235.1 Helianthus tuberosus
AAGTCAACCTTTGACTTTTTGTGTCAAAACAAGTTACTTTTTAACTTAAAAAAGGATATAGATAACTAACCCAACCGTATACAAATACACAACTTAGTTTTGTTCTTTGTTTATGTTGTTTTTAGGGCAATTGCTGAATATTTATCCTTAAATCTTCCATACAAACTATTAGAAGATGATGTGTATATAACAGCAGGCTGCACACAAGCTATAGAAGTTGCAATATCAATTCTAGCTAGACCGAACGCAAACATATTGGTTCCAAAACCGGGATTCCCAATTTACGAGCTTTGTGCAGCTTTCAGAAATGTGGAAATCCGACATTTTGACCTTCTTCCAGATAAAGGCTGGGAGGTTGACCTTGAAGCCGTTGACGCGTTGACTGATCAAAATACGGTTGCTATTGTAATAATAAATCCCGGGAATCCTTGTGGCAATGTCTATAGTTATCAACATTTAAAAAAGGTAACAGACAGACACGCGCGCGCGCACACATACATAATGGTTATTGTGACTTGCTAAAGTACTAACTACTAAACTGCTGATTTTGGGGATATTATTAGATTGCTGAAACTGCAAAGAAGCACAAGATTTTAGTTATAGCAGATGAGGTTTACGGGCATTTAGCTTTCGGGGAAAACCCGTTTGTGCCTATGGGTGTATTTGGGTCCATGGTTCCGGTTCTTACACTTGGTTCGTTGTCGAAAAGATGGTTAGTGCCTGGTTGGAGACTCGGGTGGTTTGTTACCACCGATCCTAACGGCATCTTCAAAATTGCAAAGGTACAAATCCCTGAAAATAAAATTTCTATACTCTCTGAATGTTAGCAACAAATATACTGAATTCCAACTATCTTCTTTTTTATGTTTTATAGACTGTTGAGCGGATAAAGAAGTACTTTGATATATGTGGCGGCCCGGCAACCTTTATACAGGTTCTAACTCCATAATTTTTGTATATTAAATATACGTTTTCACGAAGTGGCGCAAAAGATTAAAAAAACGTACCTCGTGTTTCAGGCAGCTGTGCCTCGCATCTTGAAGGATACAAAAAAGGCGTTCTTTACAAGTACGTTATGCACACTGAAGCAGACTTGTGATATTTGTTTCGAGAAAATTAACGAGATCCCTTGTTTTACATGCCCACAAAAACCTCAGGGAGCTATGGCTGTTATGGTAAGAATTTGGCTGATTGATTTAAATATTAAAAAGCAATGGGAAAACATTCAAAAAAGTTGTTAAACATGTGAATGTATTTATGTAGGTGAAACTGAATGTTTCTTTACTAAAAGATATTAGTGATGATATTGACTTCTGTTTCAAGCTAGCAAAAGAAGAATCTGTAATCCTTCTTCCAGGTAATAAGCAAACAAACGAAAACTCTTTCAATATGTGTTAATGTTATGTACAATAAGCTTACATATGCATAAATATTTTGGGTTGGGTTGTGCAGGTCTTACAGTGGGTCTAAAAAACTGGGTTCGGATAACTTTTGCCGCAGAACCATCTTCTCTTGAAGAAGCTCTTGATAGAATTAAATGTTTCTACCAAAGGCATTCCCATCAACAAAATGTTCGAATTAATGTATTATAATTCAAACGACGAGTCTTTCTTTCTTTAGTATATTATTATATAGCCACCCAATGTAACTAAACTAGACATCATATTCAAGATTTAAGTGTTATACACAGTTCATTTGCTAGTCTCCACAACAGAAAGATTATTGTCCTAGATACGACATTACGACCAGCAAGCCTCATTCATTGATCCCTTGAACATGTTGATTTTCCCATTTCGAATGGAGAAGACTTTCATTTTTCTTTCTTATTCCCAACCCAATTGCTTGCTTCTATATAATAGTTGCAACTTTCAACTAAACAATGAACATGACTCATTTGACCCAAAAAAGTCAAACGTTGACTGTAAAAACTCAAACGTCCATTTTGCATCACAATTTCAGAACTGATAAAAACCAGTTTTCGAAGCCCCGGTTTGGCCGGAGCCGGTGAGTTGCTGGTAGCCAGCGGTTGGGATCTAAGATGAGGTTTTGATCGGACTACTTCACCACTGTAATGCATATTTGAGGAATCTATATGCGGATACGGTTTCGGGAACCTCTATGTTTCTGCCTGTATTTTGATATATGGGCCTAAATGGGCTTTGATCTTGATTTGAAGCCCGAACAAAACATGTTTAATAAAGATGAGGTTTGGGTTGATTTATCTAACATGTTTTGAGACTTATAAATATGTTACTTCACTTTAGTGGTGCACAAATCGGGTTTTTTTTAAAACCGGTTCCGGGTATGGAACCGGGTTCGGGTAGGATCAGGTTTACAAAATCAAGTTTTTTTAAAAACCGGGTCGGGTCCGGGTCCAGGTTTTCTACCAAAAATGTATACCCTATATACCCGGGTTCGGGTAGGGTTCGGGTCGGGTTTTATAAAACCCGGGTATTATAATACCCTATTTCCGGGTTCGGGTCCGATTCGGGTATTCATCGGGTAGGGTTCGGGTATGCATCGGGTTGGAAAAAAACCCGCACCGGGTATTAAAAAAACCCGACCGGGTATTAATGCTTCTTTATATGTTGTAGTGGATGGTGCCTATTGAAATTTTAATGACATTTCTAAATTTAAATTCGATGGTGCTAGATCGAAGGAATAGTCCTGATTTGAATCCTTTTGGATTACATAAACAACAATATATTTTATTTGATATGTTATGTTTTAACCAAGTTCCATCAATTTTTCATTTTTTTTTGTATTAGACAAACACCAATGAATCTTTCCAGCAAATAGAGGGGAATAATGACCAAATACTTCAAATATCATTAGAAACCTAATAATTAAACAAGATTACATCAAAGTGCATACATAATTGTGTTAAATCATAAGAACTAGAAGTCTTAATGCTTGAAAACATAGATAAAATAACATAAATAAAAAAAACATAGACAGGACTAGAAGTCAAAGTGCTATATAACCGGGTATAAAAAAACCCAGTTCCGGGTATTTATAAAAACCGGTTCCGGGTATTTATAAAAACCAGGTTTCGGGTATAAACCAGGTATAAAAAAACCCGATTTCGGGTTCGGGTTTTAGATCAAATATGAATACCCAGTCCCTACCCTATGGGTAGGGTCGGGTTCGGGTATAGAAAACCCGGTTTTTATAATACCCGGTTCCGGGTTTTTTTTCCAGGTCCGGGTCCGGGTTCGGGTTTTTTATGCACCACTACTTCACTAGTCCAAGCCTTGTAACAAAGGATACCGTTTGGATTACACTAAGATTTAACATTCGTCGGCCTATAAACGAAGTGGACGTTTATGAACTGTTTGTGAACTTGTTCGACGGGAAGTTCGTTTATGTTCGTTTATTTAATAAACGAACTAACACGAACAAAAAAATTTGTTCATTTAATTAAATGAACGAACATGAGCACACTTTGTGTTTGTTCATTTATGTTTTTATTTACGTTCGTTTAAATAGTTATATTTATATAAATATTAGGTTTTCTTATATAAATATAACTAATTAATAATTGAGTTTTCTAGTAATAAAAAATGAAATTTTAAAATTTTTCTTAGATCGTAACTGATCACTGACTTAATATTTATATAAAAAAAAGAATATTGGATTTTAATAATCCCAACTATTCGTCATTGGCCGCCAACAGACCCAACTTCAAAAATAACCATTGGCAGTCCCAAGTATTGACATATTGGCCATCAATGAACCCTGACTAACAGAATCCTAATGCCGTTAGTCTCCAGTCGCTGAAAAACCGTTTTTGGTCCTTCCACGCCGCCAACACCACCCCGCCTTCAACATGAAAATGGGTGTGGGGGCACAAGTTTAGTGCAGGTAGTTGATTTTGATTGGTGGTTGATTTAATTGTAAGCTTATTTAAAAAAAACAATAAAAACGGGGGAAGGGGGGGTGTTTCACAAACACCCCATGGTTTTTGTGGTTTGGAAAACAAAGCCTTTTTTGCTGACGTGGTAGACACGTGACGCCCTTCACAACCACACCATGTAGTCTTAGAAAGCTCATGAATTAAATGGTGAATTGTGATTAAGTACTTGGGACGACACGACACAAGAATATTACATCTTAAAATTCCATAATATATTCTGTTAATATGTCAATAATTATGGTGCTATAAACTTTTTCAGGAACTTTTTTTTTTTTTGATAAAGTTCATGTCGATTTTTTTCAACTCCAGTAGGAAAACACTAAAAAGAAACTATATCATCGAAATTTTAACTATTAAAAAATTTCCCATTGAATAAAACTCATGTCGAAGTTTTTTAATTAATTTAAAGTTTTCTGTTAGGTAGCTACCGGCAAACTGTAATATCATTTTAAAATCTTAATACAAACCAATAATTAGAAAAAAAAAAATTATATGGTGTAAACCGCAAAAACCAAACAATTAAACTGCTGAAAGTGTAATTAACGGTTTTACAGGTAATTTTCAACAAAATTAGCTGAACGGGTCTGTTGACACCGTCAAATTAACCTTTTTTTTTTAAGGGTGACTTTCTATGTACAGGACCTAGTGGTCACCGGGTTCTTGTCAAAGACAATCCCCCGTCAGCCCCGCCTACGGACGCGATGTTCTATCGGGCCCCGGCCGCCGCGCAAACTGACCTTTGCCCGGAAACCATACTGCCCCCACACGAGAACCTCGCTAGGGTAACAGCTGGGTAAAACCGGGTTGCCCTCCGGATCGAACCATGTCTCGGTAGGAAACGATCCATCATTGGGACGTCCCGCACCTTTTGCTACAGCCGGGAGTCGAACCGGCGTCTCCAAGGATAACACCAGCCCAACTGACCAACTGAGTTAGGGTGGGGGATCCGTCAAATTAACCTAAATGAGAATTGTTAGAATTTCATATTGAATTTTAATTAATCTAGAGTTCTATTTTTTATTTTGAGTAAACTTCCGTTTTGCTCCCTGTGGTTTGGTCAGTTTAACGGTTTTGCCTCAAACCTTTAAAAATAGTCATTTTCCTTCAATAGTTTGCTATTGTTTTTCCATTTTGCTCCCCGTCTCTAACTACATCCAAATTGTCTGTTTTTCCATTTTGCTCCCCGCAGGGAGCAAGATAGAAAAACCATAGCAAACTATTGGAGAAAAATGGCTATTTTTAAAGGTTTGAGACAAAACCGTTAAAATGATCAAACTATAGGGAGAAAAACGAAAGTTTACTCTTTTATTTTATTTTTCGGATGCATGCACAAAGATATGGGATTAGCTAAGCATGGGGACCCTGCACCCCTCCAAACTGACACATCTCTTTAATTCAACAAACACTAGTGACTAAATGGTGGGTCTATCAGCATTCTTTATGATTATGGTTAACTTTATATTCATATCATATACATTACTCGTAAACGATAGCATTAACGGGCATTAGCATTTTTTTAAACTAAAATGGATGATTTATATATCATAAAACTAATAATCAGAATGTCTTTAACAACCAAAATTTAAGGTGATGTTTGCATTATTAAGAGGTAAAAATGTTTGCAGTCAGCTGACCACATCTACAGACATATGTAGAAGAAGAGGTGGATCAAACATCTGCAGTCTGCAAGAATAAGACTGTTTGTTTTTTAACGTATGTAGACTAGTAAAATAAGCTGGTGGTGGTGTACGAACAATAGTGGTGGGTGGTGGTGGTGGTGTTGGACGATGATGGTGGTGGGTGGTGGATGTGGACGGTGGGTGGTGATGGTGGACGGTATGGCGGTGAAGGACGATGGATAGTGGTGAACGGTGGTGGTGTTTAACCCTTTGCAGACCTTAGAAGATTTTAAAAGTGGTTGGGCCAAGTCTGCACCAAGAAGAGCTCGTGCAGACCTTTTTTAATGAAACGTCTTCGGAAAAACAAATAGTCTGCAGATGACAATGTCTACGCGTGGTCTGCGCGACGCAGACAGAAGAGGTTGCGCAGATCTCTTTTAGAAAAACAAACACCGCCTAAATAACATACCTGCATCAAGATTATTAACTACGGGCATAATTTGTTACACATATAGAAACATAACATCAAATTATTCAGTTTTTTAAGGTTTTTTTTTTGTCTAACCAGTTTAATTGATATGTCATCTTCAAATTGATTACAACTTGCCAACATATTCGACGTATGTAGATAGAGTGATAAACAAATTATATAAATCGTACTCTGGTTATATGAATTTAAGTGTATTTGGTCATGGTTAATATTGTTGACATGAATAAACATATGGCATGTATTAAGATTCGCTAATTTTACTAAAGTTTGCTAAATTTGTTGGAAAAATAGGTGAAAATAGCATTTTTCACAAATATAGAAAAATGATTTTTTCCTATTTTGGAATAGAAATAAATATAATAAAATGAGCGGGTTTTATATATTTATTTGTGGGTTTGTATTCTATGTTGGAAGAGCTTCGCAACGAACTAAACCACGTCCAAAACGGAGCTAAGATGAATGAGATATCGATGCTCAAAGTTGGGTGTTTGAAACATTAAATGCTGAAACAAAAGGGAAAGTAGCACCTTGTCCCACATCGGAGGAGAGTTGGAACTTAAATGGGTATTTAAGGTGGAACTCTCCATCCTTATTGTTTCATGAAAGCACACACTAAGTGTCCTCGCGAAGGGTGAGTGGCACCCTAACTCGCACTCTTTCACGCGAACGCGTGGCGTGGGCGATGAGGCGCAATGTGGCGTTTTGATGGCGCACACTCGCATCGCCGCTTGAGAGCCGCCTTTGTATTTTTTACCACGTGCGCGTGGTGGATCACAGAGGCTGTAAGAACCAATGGTGAAGTGGCATGCAGGTTCGAGACGCGTGACGTGGCAGTCCGCGCGCGGGTACAAGTGGCACGAAGGCGCGCGGTTGCGCATGGTGCATGGGTCCTAATGTGACGTGCGCGGCGCATCAGATTGAGCCAAAACGGCGCGACTGTGTGGCATGCTCGTAGAGGCTCACAGGTGACGTGGCGCACGCGCTGTCACGGCCCCCGACCCGGTTTGACCCGTTTCAGGAGCCGCGGGATAGAAAATCCCGTGGTATTTATTTAACAACGGAAGTTTTCTTCAGGATCTTTAAAAAACTGCAATTTCCCGATTATTTTATTTCACAACTCGGGATAAAATCCCGGTAATTTACAATCATAAGATTTCACGGAGAAATCTTTTTATTTTACAAAACATGTTTCTTTATTTTATATTGAGCCACTTCCTTAAGCTTGTAGTGCTTCTCGGCACTTTTCCTTGATCACAACAGATCACCTGAAACATGTTTGAAAAATGTTTTGTCAGCGGGAAATACTGAGTGAATCATTCTTTTTAATAAAATGACACGTTTGATATAATTTACAGTATTAAGAGAGATTACAATGTTTCAGATATCAACCAACTACCCACAGTATTTGTCATCGACTCGTTTCGGTGACTGTGGTCATATCACTATTGAGTCCTGTCAACCAATAGTGAAGAATATCACTAATTAGGTTCGCCCACCTAAAGTGATAAAAACAGTAGTAATGTGCACAATACCCCACATACCGGCTGTAATTTGGTGATTACATAAACTTAATCACTGTAATTATAACCTTGAAAATAAACATGATTTTGAAAGTAATTTGATAAAAAGAGAATGACTCACATTGCAGATTTAATTTGAGCAGAGCCTAGCCTACTGATTAGCTTTTTAACCTAAATTTAATAACATGCACACAACTCGGTTAGTAACTTAATACAACATTTATGATAACTCACGAGATCAAACCCTCACATTGAATGACAAAGTGCGATACTTAAACATCCATTGAATTAACAACGAATGACAAAGCATAAACCCTAATGTGGGCAGCACTTAAACTTCCATTGGATAGTTTAATCGATCGGACATTGAATCGTATCAGCGATCGAGTTATTACCCTGTATTGCGGCAGCACTTCGTGAATCGTGTGTGTTTTAGAAGTGTTTCTGCTATAACTCAGTCTACGTAACGAATTTCTTCGTCGTTTCAGTGCCAGAAATCAAGTCCCAGACTCTACTATTTATACACAAAATTTACCCTGGCTTACGGACCGTAAGCCTCATCCCTTACGGTCCGTAAGGGACACGAAGGGTCATAGGGTAGCCCCGTGTGTGTGTAGGCTAGCTGAGTTGACAGAATTGTGAAATTCGATTTTGACAGCTTTTTATTTAGATAATCGTAACTAGGGTTTACCCCCCCCCCCCTGAGTTTTAGGGGCCCTGATCCTGATTCTGATTGTTCTGAAAATTTTAGGGTTTGTGCAGAATCACTTGGGTGTCTCAATTAAGGTTTCCTATTGGACAGTTAAAATAATAATTAAGACTTTTGATACGAGTTGTTACATCCTCCCCACTGTAATAAAAATCTCGTCCTCGAGATTTACTGAAATAATTGAGGATACTTTCGCTTCATTTCTGATTCCAGATCCCAAGTGTATTCGGGTCCTCTCTTTGAATCCCACTTGACTTTAACTAGCACTAGTCGTTTGTGCTTGAGAAACTTCATTTTTCTGTCTTCTATCTGAAGAGGTTTCTCTACAAATTTTAATTTTTCGTTTACCTCTATATCTTGGAGAGGTACTACCAAAGATTCGTCTGATAGACATTTCTTGAGATTGGATATATGAAATACATCATGTACTCCAGCTAACTCTTCTGGTAGTTGTAAATGATAATCAACTGGTCCTATACGTTGGATCACTAGAAATGGCCCTACGTATCTGGGACTTAGCTTTCCTTTCTTACCGAACCTAACAACACCTTTCCAAGGAGAAACCTTCAAAAGTACTTTATCTCCGACTTGAAACTCCAATGGCTTTCGTCTATTATCTGCATAACTCTTCTGGCGGTCTCTGGCCGTCTTCAGTCTTTCCTTGATTTGTGTAATCTTGTCGGTCGTTTCTTGCACTATCTCCGGACCTGATAATTGACTTTCTCCTATTTCTGCCCAACAAACTGGAGTTCTGCACTTTCTTCCATACAGTGCTTCGAATGGGGCAGTTTCAATACTTGAATGATAACTATTGTTATAGGAGAATTCAATTAATGGTAAATGGTCGTCCCAATTTCCACCAAAATCTATTACACATGCTCGGAGCATGTCTTCTAGAGTTTGGATTGTCCTTTCACTTTGTCCGTCTGTTTGAGGATGATATGCAGTGCTTAGGTTTAGTCGAGTTCCCATTGCTTCTTGGAAACTAGTCCAAAAATGCGAAGTGAAACGACTATCCCTATCTGATACAATGGAGAGTGGAACTCCATGTAGGGATACGACTTCATCTACATATAACTTTGCTAACCTTTCCATGCTAAAGGTTTCTTTCATTGGTAGAAAGTGAGCAGATTTGGTTAATCGATCCACAATTACCCAAATCGCGTCATTACCTTTTCTGGTTTTGGGTAACTTTGTAACAAAATCCATTGTTATGAGTTCCCATTTCCATACAGGCATTTCCAGTTGTTGTAGTAGACCTGAAGTTTTCTGATGTTCTGCCTTAACTTGTGAACAAGTAAGACACTTAGAAACATATTTAGCTATATCCTTCTTCATGCCTATCCACCAGAAATTCTTTCTTAAATCTTGGTACATTTTATTGTTTCCAGGGTGTATGGTATACTTAGATTTATGGGCTTCTTCTAAAATCTTATTTCTTAATTCTCCCTGCTTAGGTACCCGTATTCTTCTTTTGTGGAATCTCCAAATTCCATCAGCTCCTTGTTCTAATTCTTTTAATCTTCCTTTCATTCCTTCAGCATCATCCTTGATTGCTGTAGCTTGAACATTTTTCAATTGTTCCATTAAATCTAATTGTAGATTTAACCTAAGAGCACGAACTCGTCGTTGTTTCTCATGGTACTTACGACTTAAGGCGTCTGCAACTACATTTGCCTTTCCTTCATGATACTGAATATCACAGTCGTAGTCACTTAGGATCTCCATCCATCTCCTTTGCCTCATGTTTAACTCTTTTTGCCCGAATATATATCTTAAACTTTTATGATCTGTATAGACAGTAAACTTACTTCCATGCAGATAATGTCTCCAGATTTTCAGGGCAAAAATTACGGCTCCTAATTCTAAGTCATGAGTCGTATAGTTTTCTTCGTGCTTTTTCAATTGTCTTGAAGCAGACGCAATTACCTTCTTGCGTTGCATCAGCACACATCCAAATCCTAGTTTTGAAGCATCACAATATACTTCAAAATCTTCAGTTCCTTCTGGTAAGGCTAAGATTGGTGCATTGGTTAATTTCTGTTTCAAGATTCTAAAGGCTTCTTCTTGTTTAGGTCCCCATTCAAACTTAACTGCTTTACAGGTTAGCTTAGTTAATGGTACAGCTATCTTGGAAAAATCCTTAATAAACCGTCTATAGTATCCAGCTAAACCTATAAAACTTCTAATTTCCATTTCGGATTGCGGAACCTTCCATTTGGTAATTGCCTCTATCTTAGCAGGATCTACATGAATACCTTCGTGATTCACCATATGTCCTAAGAATTGTACTTCTTGCAACCAAAATTCACACTTTAAGAATTTGGCGTATAATTTTTCTTTTCTTAACAAAGTTAAGAGTGCATGCAAGTGCTCACAATGCTCGTTCTGACTTTTGGAATAAATAAGTATATCGTCGATGAAGACAATTACAAATTTATCCAAGTACGGTTACAGATCCTATTCATCATGTCCATGAATGCTGCAGGTGCATTCGTTAACCCGAAGGGCATGACTGTAAACTCGTAATGACCATACCTAGTTCTGAAAGCAGTCTTAGGTATGTCTTCTTCTTGTACTTTCAACTGATGATATCCGGAGCGTAAGTCAATCTTAGAAAAATATCTAGCTCCTTGAAGTTGATCGAAAAGATCATCAATCCTAGGTAATGGATATCGATTCTTAATTGTAACCTTATTCAATTCTCTATAATCGATACACATTCTCATCGAACCATCCTTTTTCTCAACAAACAACACTGGTGCTCCCCAAGGGGATGAACTAGGTTGTATGAATCCTTTACTTAGTAATTCATCTAATTGCTTTTTCAGTTCTAACATTTATGTGGGAGCCAACCGATAAGGTGCCTTGGCTATCGGTATGGTTCCGGGAATTAGATGAATCCTAAATTCTACCTCCCTATCTGGTGGTAACCCTGGTAACTCTTCTGGGAATACATCTGGGTATTCCGAGACTACAGGAATCTCCTTAAGTTCTTTACCCTTAGTACTAATGATTACTGAAATCATATATACTATTCCTTGCTTTCGTTCATAACTAGCAACTTTCATTACTGATATGAACTTTATGGGCTTACATGGTTTATCTCCTGTAATCATAATTACTTCTCCAGTAGGTGTTTGAATTTCTATGGAATTCTGATCACAAAGAATTCGAGCATGGTTGGCTACTAACCAATCCATTCCTAATACAACATCAAATTCGGCTAATTTCATAGGTAATAGGTTTGCAAAGAATTTATAACCTGAGAGTTCTATATTTTCCTTTTGCAAAACTTTATCTATGCTAACAGAGTTTCCGTCTGCCGTTTCGACTGTAAAAATCTGCCTAAGTTTGGTTAAGGGTAAGTTAAGAGCTTGGCAGAATGAAGTATTGATAAAACTTTGGTTTGCACCAGAGTCAAATAATACTTTTGCATATACGTTGTGAACTAGGAACGTACCAGTTATCACATCTGGAATCATCTCGGCTTCTTGAGTAGTTAACTGAAAGGCTCGAACATTCTTCTTAGTAGCTCCGTCGGCTGTCTTGGCTTTGTTGTCTGCTGGTTTGACCAATTTAGGACATTCTGTTTTAAAATGTCCTGCTTCACCACAGTTAAAGCAGACTATGGTTTTCCTTCTGCAGTTTTCTTCCCGATGTCCTACCACTTTGCAAAAATTGCAGGTTACATTACACCTTCCATAATGTTTCTTTTTGCAATTCTTGCAGAATGGCGAAGTTGAAGATTGCCCTGTTCCTCTTCTTTTGAAGCTATTATTACCCATACGAAAGCCTTGGGTAATTTTCTGAGCCAATTCCTTTTTCTTATTATCATCTCTTGTGCGTACCAGTTCATCAGTTAGGGTGTTGGCTAATTCCACTGCATCGTCAACAGTACGAGGTCTCGCAGCTTTAACGATATTGCGGATTTCGCTAATCAGTCCCCAAATATAGCGAGAAATGAGTACCGGTGCTGGCGAAGCCAGTGTTGGTACCACTCTAGCATATTCAAAGAATGTCGAAGTATAACCGCGACAATCTACACCTATCATTCTATGATTTAGGAATTTATTTGCCATTTGATCTTTTTCATATTCGGGACAAAATTTTCTTTCTACAAGACTTTTAAATTCTTCCCAGTTCATAGCATAAGCTATCATCCTTCCTTTTGCTTGTAACACCGTGTTCCACCATTCTAGCGCCCCTTCTTTAAAAAGATTTGACGCGTACATGACCTGATCATCCTGAGCACATTTACTTATTGTAATCACTGCCTCGGTCTTTTCTAACCAACGCAGTGCCGCAGTCGCTCCTTCATTGCCTGCAAAATCAGATGGTTTACAAGCAAGAAATTCTTTGTAAGTGCAACCAGGCGTTGCAGCTTTCATTTTCTTAAGGAGTGGAGCCTGCCGTGGATCATTATCGTGATTAGTATGATTACTGCCTCCATTTACGCTATTACTGAAGTTATCTTCAGAAATACATTTGCTAGGAATGATTTGTTGAGGTTCGATTGGATTTCTAACAGCAGCAACTATTGCTGGAATAGCATTGGCTATTCCCTGAGCAACAATATTTTCTATATCTTGTCTATTTAGAAATTGATCCTCCGGGTGTTGCTCAGATTGATTAACCTCGTTAACTGGTTCATTATTAGCGTTTTCCATCTGATAATATATTTAATTTTATTAGTATTAAATAAATAACAATTATACACAAAATAATCGTACTAATTTCACCATACACATATAGCCAAAACTATCGATTTCTCGATTTCCATTTATATTTTATAGTATGCTTCAATACACACCATTATCTTACACAAGTTTTATTTTAGGTTATTTCACAAGCTATATTATTATTATTGCTATTATACAACCACAGTCTCATAAACCCCTTATCCCTCGTCAGCTAATATTTTAATAACGGTGCTCCCTCTCATCATACTTCCAGGAGATCTGTTCTCCTACTTCCCTGATCCTATTTCCGGCATCCACCAATTCTTCGCCAAAGTGACGGAGTTCAGCTAAATTCTCATTACTCATCGGTGGGTTTGGTATAGGTTCCGGGTCAAACTGTGGGATAAAGGAATAAGGACTGTTGAGCAAGTTTTGGAATTGCCAATCATTCGTCCACCATTCGTCCATTCCCAGAGGTTGGGTGTGGATTATAGGTTCTGGGATTGCTGGTTCTAAGTTTATAGGGAGTTGAGTTTCAATAGGACGAGTAAAAACATTTTTATTGACAGGCTGAATGGTATCACAGCTTGCCAATATAAAATCTAGCTCTTCCTGCAATGTCATTTCCTGGGTTTGTTTAGAGCTTTCTCCAATTTCTACATGGGTTTGTTTAGGACTTCCTCCAATCTCCATTTCTATTTGCTTAGAATATTCATCAAACTGTATTCCCATCTGCCTAGCTTCTTCCCCGACTTCAATTCCCTTCCCTTTGTCTAAAGGATTTTCTATTTTGGGAATCTTTCTAGGGACGGGTTTCCTCCTACGCACACGCCTCCATCCCACAAATCTTCTCTTTTTCTTGGGCTTGGGTTTCTCGGGAGGTGGAGCATTAAATTCAATAGGTTCTTCTATATCTGGTATATACTTATTGAAATCTCTGGAAACCTCTATTTTTACCGGATAGAGATTTAAATTCTGAAGGGCGTCAGACAAGTCACTCATGCTGTTATGCAAAATACACACAATTACTAAGTTAAATATCATAACAAAATTTTATAGAAAACATTTAAATATTATTTCATACTGGGTAACTACAAAATAACTGACAAGTGAAACACACTAAGGTTTATTGTAACTTATTTATTTACTGGGTAAAGTTTCTAGACTGTAGGTGATCCGGGTGCTAAAACTTTAGTCAGATTATTTAAAGATTTGCATTTACTGCTACAGTGGCTAGCATATAGAGATCTGCCCATTTCTCATCTAACTTGTCCTCCCAAGGTGATTTACTAGTTAATTCCTGGGTTTCCTGTTTAATCTTCTTTTCTCAGAATTTCTTTATTTTCTCCTGACTTTTCTTAAAAATCAAACTTCTTTTATTTGGAGAAAGTGGTTCCTCATATTGTGCCTTTCGCACAAATATTCCTTCATCAGGAATTACAGACTGATTTGAGGATTTGGTTTGGGATGAACTTCCCTTCTCGTTGGATGACCTATCTAATTTAAGATAGATGTTTGACAGCTTTTGTTTACCCATACTGTACACAAATATTCAAATAAGAAAACACATAATCACAAAATGACAAGTAGAAAAATTAAGTATTTTCTAAATACTTAATTGGCTTAAATCAATGGCTCTGATACCACCTTATTTCTGTCACGGCCCCCGACCCGGTTTGACCCGTTTCAGGAGCCGCGGGACAGAAAATCCCGTGGTATTTATTTAACAGCGGAAGTTTTCTTCAGGATCTTTTAAAAACTGCAATTTCCCGATTATTTTATTTCACAACTCGGGATAAAATCCCGGTAATTTACAATCATAAGATTTCACGGAGAAATCTTTTTATTTTGCAAAACATGTTTCTTTATTTTATATTGAGCCACTTCCTTAAGCTTGTAGTGCTTCTCGGCACTTTTCCTTGATCACAACAGATCACCTGAAACATGTTTGAAAAAGGTTTTGTCAACGGGAGTGAATCATTCTTTTTAATAAAATGACACGTTTGTTATAATTTACAGTATTAAGAGAGATTACAATGTTTCAGATATCAACCAACTACCCACAGTATTTGTCATCGACTCGTTTCGGTGACTGTGGTCATATCACTATTGAGTCCTGTCACCCAATAGTGAAGAATATCACTAATTAGGTTCGCCCACCTAAAGTGATAAAAACAGTAGTAATGTGCACAATACCCCACATACCGGCTGTAATTTGGTGATTACATAAACTTAATAACTGTAATTATAACCTTTGAAAATAAACATGATTTTGAAAATAATTTGATAAAAAGAGAATGACTCACATTGCAGATTTAATTTGAGCAGAGCCTAGCCTACTGATTAGCCTTTTAACCTAAATTTAATAACATGCACACAACTCGGTTAGTAACTTAATACAACATTTACGATAACTCACGAGATCAAACCCTCACATTGAATGACAAAGTGCGATACTTAAACATCCATTGAATTAACAACGAATGACAAAGCATAAACCCTAATGTGGGCAGCACTTAAACATCCATTGGATAGTTTAATCGATCGGACATTGAATCGTATCAGCGATCGAGTTATTACCCTGTATTGCGGCAGCACTTCGTGAATCGTGTGTGTTTTAGAAGTGTTTCTTCTATAACTCAGTCTACGTAACGAATTTCTTGGTCGTTTTAGTGCCAGAAATCAAGTCCCAGACTCTACTATTTATACACAAAATTTACCCTGGCTTACGGACCGTAAACCTCATCCCTTACGATCCGTAAGGGACACGAAGGGTCATAGGGTAGCCCCGTGTGTGTGTAGGCTTGCTGAGTTGACAGAATTGTGAAATTCGATTTTGACAGCTTTTTATTTAGATAATCGTAACTAGGGTTAACCCCCCCCCCCTGAGTTTTAGGGGCCCTGATCCTGATTCTGACTGTTCTGAAAATTTTAGGGTTTGTGCAGAATCACTTGGGTGTCTCAATTAGGGTTTCCTATTGGACAATTAAAATAATAATTAAGACTTTTGATACGAGTTGTTACTCGCGTGCATGGCAGTGAGCCAAGAGGACGCACCGCGCATGGGCGTGCAGACCTGGACGCGCGCGCACCAGTGTGGCTTGCGCGCGCGCGCAGAAGCTATCAGCATTGAATGACAGTGCAGTTACAGTTCAGCTTCGAAACTGACGAGTTAATGGTCTTTGACTGAGAATTAAATGACGTATTAAATTGCATTGAAGACGTTTAATGCAATTTATACCTCTCCTTTAATTCCTTTTTGACCGTTTCGATGAAGATGTAGTATAAATACAACATCTCCACCACTGCAAAAGATACACCACGAATACCAGCAACACAACAGCACATGCAAACAGTTCTCTACAGCTTACTGATCTTCATCCTGCTTTCTTCAAGGTAGCCTTTGGGTTGTAGGCCATCTCCGGCAGTACGCTGCTCTGGCTGTTGTACCCTGGGAAACAAAACGAGTACTCCTGGGAGACTCGGAATTTGTTTTAAGGGAAGCGTGTGAACACGTGCCTCAGCCACTCTGTTTCTACACCTTTCTTGTATTTTGATTTCTTTCAGTTGTATTCGTACTAGTAATTTTTAGCTTTCTTATTTCTGTATTGTAACCGTATTAATAAAATTTGTTTTATTTATTTAATTCCGCGAACGGCTCCTACAATCTTAAAACAAAATTTTAAACACCGTTCGTGTAATCAAGACCATTCTGTTCAGTGATTCAAACCAGTTTTGTTTTCACTCAGTTTGTGTTTAAAAACAGATTTTTTTTTTGGTTTTCATCTTCAAAGTAGCGACTTTGGTTGAAAACATTTCTGGTTACTTTCAGAATTTGTCCTAAAATTGCTAAAAACTTTCTGATTTGGTCTTCAAAGTTGGACTTAGAAGTCAATCAGTAAGTTCTAATATTTATAATTTTTCTGTTTTTGGTCTTCAAAGTTGGACTTAGAAGCCTAAACAGTCAATTTGTGGTAAAATTAAAATTTACTAGTTTACTTCTGGTTTTTTGCGTAAATCAGATTTTTTTTACTAAACTTTAAATTTTAATTTTTTCAGCATGTCGAACGAAAACGTCAACGTTAACAACACGAGTGTTGTGACGGGAACCCCCTTGAACGCCACCACTGTGGGAGCGTCCACAGTGGCTAATCACGCTGAACGACCCGAGAAGTTCTCGGGTCTACACTTTAAGAGGTGGCAGCAGAAGATGTTCTTCTACCTGACCACCATGAACCTTGCGAGGTTCTTAACGGAAATCGCTCCCCAACCTGTGGAAGGGGAGACCGACACACAAAGACAGTGTGCGGTAGATGCGTGGAAGCATTCGGATTTCATATGTCGTGGCTATGTGTTAAACGGCCTGTCGGATGCGTTGTATAATGTGTACTACAACGTCAAGACTTCCAAAGACCTTTGGGATGCCTTGGACAAGAAGTACAAAACGGAGGATGCTGGCACAAAGAAATTTGTGGTAGCCCGTTTCTTGAATTTCAAAATGGTTGATTCTAAAACCGTTATGAATCAAGTCCAAGAATTGCAAATTATACTACATGACATCCTTTCGGAAGGCATGACACTTAGCGAGACATTCCAAGTGGCAGCGATGATTGAGAAGTTACCTCCTGGTTGGGTGGATTTTAAGAATTATCTGAAACACAAACGAAAGGAGATGACTATAGAGGACCTTATTGTTCGTCTTCGGATTGAAGAGGACAATAGAATTGCCCTAAAAGGCAGCCATGCGCAGACTAGTGCTAGCACAAATGTGGTTGAGCATGGGCAATCCTCTAAAGGCGCGAAGGGTAAGGGGAAAAAGGACAAGGAGAAAGCAAAGGCTAGCAAACTTGGACCGAAGAAAGGGGTTGTGAAAAAGAAACCTCAAACGTTCCAAGGGACTTGTTACAACTGTGACGAGCCAGGGCATCGGGCTAACCAATGCAAGAAACCAAAGCGTGAGCGTGCGCACATGGTGGATGAAGACGGAATGCCTTTGGTGGCAATGATTTTCGACAAAACCGCAATGTTGGATGAGGTCAATGCTGTGACCAACACCCCATAAGGATGGTGGGTTGATACGGGAGCGACCCGTCATGTGTGCCCAGACAGGAGCCTCTTTACCACCTTCAAAGAGCTTGCGGAAGATGAGAAGTTATACATGGGAAATGCAGCCACCGCAGACATCAAGGGTGAAGGAACGGTGATTTTGAAGTGGACTTCAGGGAAGGAGCTCACTTTAAGCAACGTGTTATATGTCCCAGACTTGTGCAAGAGCCTAGTCTCGGGTTGGTTGCTTAATAAGTTTGGATTTCATTTAGTTTTTTAGAGCGATCAATTTGTACTAACTAAACGAGGAATGTATGTAGGCAAGGGCTATACCCAAAATGGTATGTTTAAATTGAATGTAATGGCAGTCAAGAAGAACATGAATAAAATTGCTACTACTTCTACTTATATGCTTGAGTTTTCTGATTCGAATAAATGGCATGGTAGATTAGGTCACGTTAATTTTAATTCAATACGCCGTTTAATCAATTTAAATTGTATACCAACATTCCATATTGATTCACACTGTAAATGTGAAACTTGCGTTGAATCCAAACTTACAAGATCATCATCGAAATCGGTTGAACGAATAACTGAACCCCTTGATTTAATTCACACTGATATTTGTGAGTTAAAAGCGGTGCCCACAAGAGGTGGAAATAAGTACTTCATCACGTTTATTGATGATAGTACTAAATATTGCTATGTATATTTACTAAAAAGTAAAGATGAAGCAATAAGTAAATTTATCTTGTACAAAAATGAAGTTGAGAATCAACTTCAAAAGAAGATAAAAGCTTTGCGAAGCGACCGAGGAGGTGAATATATTGCACCTTTTGCCGATTTATGCGCAAAAAGTGGCATTGTACATGAGTGTACACCTCCTTATTCTCCACAATCAAATGGCGTGGCGGAACGAAAGAACCGCACATTGAAAGAAATGATGAACGCCATGTTGATAAGTTCTGGGGTAAGCCAGGAAATGTGGGGGGAAGCCATTCTCTCGGCTAATTATCTTTTGAACAAGATACCACTCAAAAAGAGAGACGAAACTCCATATGAGTTATGGAAAAGGAAGAAGCCTTCATACAAATACTTGAAAGTGTGGGGGTGCCTAGCAAAGGTGATTGAACCACCTCCTAAGGCTCTTAGGATAGGACCCAAAATTGTTGATTGCATATTTATTGGGTATGCACATCAAAGTAGTGCACATCGCTTTCTTGTACATGAGTCCAAGAATACTGATGTACACATAAACACTATCGTGGAGGTGAATCCTAACGTTGTGTCTTACTTTGAAAATGTGTTTCCTTTGAGAAGACAAACACATGCAACGTCATCAACACCTAATTTTGAAGTAGGTGAAAGTTCATCTACACCAGTTGATGAGGTAGTTCATGATAAGACACATGAACGACCTGAGGTTGAAGAAAGTGATCGTAGGCGAAGTAAAAGGCCAAGGGTTGAAAAATCCTTCGATCCAGACTTCGTTAGCTATATGGTTGAGGGCGAGCCCAATACATATCGCGAAGCGGTTTCCTCTTCAGAAGGACCTCAATGGAAAGAAGCAATAAGGAATGAAATTGATTCTATATTGCAAAATCATACTTGGGAGTTAGTAGATCTTCCACCTGGTTGCAAACCACTTGGATATCGTTGGATATTCAAAAGGAAGATGAAAACTGATGGAAGTATTGATAAATACAAGGCTAGGTTGGTGATTAATGGATTTAGACAAAAGGAAGGTCTAGATTACTTTGATACCTACTCGCCTGTGACGCGCATAACCTTTATTAGATTGGTTCTTGCTATAGCGGCTTTAAGAAATTTGGAAGTTCACCAAATGGATGTTAAAACCGCATTTCTAAATGGCGATTTAGAAGAATAGATTTACATGGAGCAACCTGAAGGTTTCTCCACCCCAGGTCAAGAGGGTAAAGTATGTAAACTCGTCAAGTCTTTGTATGGCTTGAAGCAAGCACCAAAACAATGGCACCAAAAGTTTGATCATGTCATGATTGACAATGGTTTCAAAATAAATGAGTGCGACAAATGTGTTTATTTTAAAGACACAAATGAAGGTTATGTGATCTTATGCCTTTATGTAGACGATATGCTTATCATTGGGAGTAATGACAAAATTATCAAAGCTACTAAAAGCATGTTGAAAGCGAGATTTGACATGAAAGACATGGGTTTAGCTGATGTGATTCTTGGAGTAAAGATCATAAGAACCCAAGATGGTCTCGTGTTAAGTCAATCTCACTATGTGGACAAAATTCTTGAAAAATTCAACTCGGGAGACACGAGTGTAGCTCGAACTCCAGTTGATACCTCCCAACATCTCAAGAAAAATAAAGGAGATGGAGTTGCTCAGTTAGAGTATTCAAGAATTATTGGCAGTCTAATGTATCTAATGACATGTACTAGACCCGACTTGGCTTATGCGGTGAGTAGGCTAAGTGGATACACCAGCAATCCGTGCGTGGATCATTGGAAAGCTATCACGAGGGTGCTTAGATACATAAGATACACAAGAGATTATGGACTGCATTATACCCGACAACCAGCAGTGATCGAAGGATACACTGATGCAAACTGGATATCGGATAATAAAGATTCCAAATCAATAAGTGGTTACGTGTTTACACTTGGAGGAGCTGCTATTGCTTGGAAGTCTTCTAAGCAAACGGTCATAGCAAGATCCACAATGGAATCCGAATTTATCGCCTTGGACAAGTCAGGCGAGGAGGCGGAATGGCTACATCAATTCGTGGAATATATTCCAAGATGGCCAAAGCCTTTGCCAGCCATATGTGTACATTGTGATAGCCAATCAGCTATTGGTAGAGCTCAAAGCTTGATGTACAATGGCAGATCAAGGCATATGCGACGTAGAAATAACACGGTACGACAACTACTCTCAACGGGTGTTATCACAATTGATTATGTGAGATCATAAGATAACATTGCGGACCCGTTTACAAAAGGTTTAAGCAGAGAGTTAGTTGAAACGTCGTCAAGAGGAATGGGACTAAAGCCCGTGGTGAATAGGAATATGAGGGAAACCTAACTTAGTTGATTGGAGATCCCAAGATCTAAGTTCAATAGGTCAACTTAATCATATTACAAAAAACGGAGTCACTACTCCCAAAACTAAATAAAAAGGAGTTATATATACTTCCTAGTCCATTCCAATCAGTGACATTGAAGTGAGGCTAAGCATATTAAGGTTAACGATTTCAGGAAATCAAATAACCATGATGCTTTTAATGATTCAGGGAATCACCTATGTTAGAGAGAAGTAGGGTCGCTTCGAATGGATTTGTGGGGTGCGCAAATCCTAGAGCTCTCGCAGAACCAGGCTAGTGTTCCAGGACCATAATAGGACACGACAATGAGGAGTTGGCCAAACCAGGGAGAGTATTGTGTGAAGTGTATTGTCGTTTACACAAATGGGGGTATGTTCAAGGTCATCGCGTCTACAAACCGCTAGTAAGCTAAGTATGCTTCACAAAAGAAGGTTCAAAGGTAACAACCTACCTATCTTGCAATACTCAACTGTCGAAGTTTATCGTTGAAAAGTGTAAGGAAAAGATCGATTTTCATACATGTGGGGGATTGTTGGAAATTTGATGAAAATAGCATTTTTCATGTGGGGGGTTGTTGGAAAAATATGTGAAAATAGCATTTTTCACAAATATAGGAAAATGATTTTTTCCTATTTTGGACTAGAAATAAATATAATAAAATGAGCGGGTTTTATATATTTATTTGTGGGTTTGTGTTCTATGTTGGAAGAGCTTCGCAACGAACTAAACCACGTCCAAAACGGAGCTAAGATGAATGAGATATCGATGCTCAAAGTTGGGTGTTTGAAATATTAAATGCTGAAACAAAAGGGAAAGTAGCACATTGTCCCACATCGGAGGAGAGTTGGAACTTAAATGGGTATTTAAGGTGGAACTCTCCATCCTTATTGTTTCATGGAAGCACACACTAAGTGTCCTCGCGAAGGGTGCGTAGCACCCTAACTCGCACTCGCCCTCGCACACGCTCGCGCGTGGCGTGGGCGATGAGGCGCAATGTGGCGCAATGTGGCGCACTTTGCACTTCGCACACTCGCATCGCCGCGAGCCGCCTTTGTATTTTTGACCACGTGCGCGTGGTGGATCACAGAGGCTGCAAGGACCAAGTGGTGAAGTGGCATGCAGGTTCGAGACGCGTGACGTGGCAGTCCGCGCGCGGGTACAAGTGGCACGAAGGCGCGCGGTTGCGCATGGTGCATGGGTCCTGATGTGACGTGCGTGGCGCACAAGAGTGAGCCAAAACGGCGCGACTGTGTGGCGTGCTCGTAGAGGCTCACAGGTGACGTGGCGCA
Source organism: Helianthus tuberosus (assembly GCA_030545235.1). Classification (NCBI taxonomy): domain Eukaryota; kingdom Viridiplantae; phylum Streptophyta; class Magnoliopsida; order Asterales; family Asteraceae; genus Helianthus; species Helianthus tuberosus. The sequence continues at coordinate 22,364 of JARYGA010024773.1, forward strand.
CGCGCGCATGGACCTGAGTCAGTGTGGCGTACGCGCGCATGGCAGTGAGCCAAGAGGACACACCGCGCATGGGCGTGCAGACCTGGGCGCGCGCGCATAAGCTTCCAGCATTGAATGACAGTGCAGTTACAGTTCAGCTTCGAAACTTACGAGTTAATGGTCTCTGACTGAGAATTAAATGACGTATTAAATTGCATTGAAGACGTTTAATGCAATTTATACCTCTCCTTTAATTCCTTTTTGACCGTTTCGATGAAGATGTAGTATAAATACAACATCTCCACCACTGCAGAAGATACACCACGAATACCAGCAACACAACAGCACATGCAAACAGTTCTCTACAGCTTACTGATCTTCATCCTGCTCTCTTCAAGGTAGCCTTCGGGTTGTAGGCCATCTCCGGCAGTACGCTGCTCCGGCTGTTGTACCCTGGGAAACAAAACGAGTACTCCTGGGAGACTTGGAATTTGTTTTAAGGGAAGCCTGTGAACACGTGCCTCAGCCACTCTGCTTCTACACCTTTCTTGTATTTTGATTTATTTCAGTTGTATTCGTACTAGTAATTTTTAGCTTTCTTATTTCTGTATTGTAATCGTATTAATAAAATTTGTTTTATTTATTTAATTACGCGAAAGGCTCCTACAAAATTTATATCAAAGCATTGATTTTAATCCGTCAATCTAGCATGATTGTCACTCATGTTTTTTTTTCTCTATCCCTCGATGGAACCACCGAAACACCACTTCTGCTGCGTGAGAGGCATATTTCCCTTTCTTCTTCTCGCTCTCAACCACTGGTAGAAGCAGAACCACAACCACCACCATGAAAACCTCCTGATAGTTTGTTTCCTATCCTTCTTTTCTATTTCGAGACCTAATTTGTATGTTGCTTATATTTGAGAATGCATGTAGAGGATGTATGTATATATGTGCATGTATATCTTAAAAAAGAAAGATCTATTGTGCGACAAAATGGTGTGTTCAACCCATTATACAACAACAACCGAACCCAATAAATTAATATCACTCATAGCAAAGCTATTTGTAGGGTCTGGGAAAAGTAAGATGGAAGCAAACATTTCCCCTATCTATGAAGATAGAGAGACTGCTTCTAAAGAGACCCCCGACTCTAAAGCAAACACAGACAGACTAAGCAACACGCGACAAACTAAGTAAATAAATAAATCTAAAGAGAACCATCAATAACCAAGAGCATTGAACGGCTAAACAACGTCAGATATAGCATATAAACACAAATCGAGGAAGAAAAGAAAAACACACATGTAAAGTAAACAAAAGCCATGAGACCACCTAAGGCCCTAAGATTAACATTAGACACATATGTAAATATGTAAAGTAAACAAAAGCCATGAGACCACCTAAGGCCCTACGATTAACATCAGACACATATGTATCGTCCTCTAAAATTACTTTAATTCTACGTCTCTAAGAACTCATATCCTGAACCGTATCCTTAGAATGGTGTAACTCTATTAGATCTTGCCTATTCCGCTCATCCCAACATAGTTTGGGTCTCCCTCTACTTCTTTTCCCCTCTAAAGTTATGGTTTCCACTAACGGCCGTCGTCGTCTTTCTACTCTTTATATGTCCAAACCATCTTAATCTCCCTTCTCTTCCTTTATCTTATCTGCTATATTAGCGACTCTCAACCCATTATAGCGATGCATTAAACCCTTATAATTTACGCACAAATCAACCCTCGTTCTAAATTACACATTTCATATAGCCGTTCAAAAAAAACACATTTCATATCCTCCTCAGGCTGGAAGGTATGGTGTGGGGAGGATGGGCCGCCACGTCACCGCCACGTAAGCGGGTGTGAGGATGGGTCTAAAGGGGATGGACCTAAGGGGTGGGGGATGAACCCCTTTATACATGTGTGTGTATGTATGTATAGGTGTGTGTGAGGGGGTGAGGCCCGGCTTGGGCGGCTGTGGGCGGACGGAGGCGACGAGCCTGGGGCGGCGACGGAGAAAGGGGGTGGGGTGACTGGGACGGCGGCAAGGGGATGGGTCTGAGTCCGTCCCTCATACCTTCTAGTCTCATTATACTTACGATTCTCATATTAAAACCTTTTTGTACAAACACGCATCATTGATGGTGGTTGAGATTACGAGATAGAAACACCAGAAGTGGATGTCTAAGTTCATTAGTATAATTTTAATTCTGTTATGATTTATTTATTTAAAGTAGATCGACCGGTAATTGGATAAGGATTGGCGTCTAAAATACTTGATTAAAACATGTGTAGGGTCTTATTCACGTGAACGCCATGATCAACTAGAAGTTTAATTGTTTTTCTTTTTGGGTTATTGGATTTTAATAATCTCAAGTTTTACTGGTTGGCCGATAATAATCCTAATTTTAAAAATTGCCTATAACAGTCCCAACTTGTATGATTTTGACCACCAATAATTCTTGTCTAACTGGGTTAGTTAAATGTGACGTGGCAGGTGACGTGTTTAAAAACTAAAATGTCGATGCTGACGTGTATCATATCTGTCACACCTTCCCCTCCTTCCCTCTCGGTCACTGTTTCTGGCGACCGGAGCCGTGGAATCCGGCGCCCCTTCTTCTTCCAGCGAGCACCCGCAAAAACCCTCCCCCTTGTCTCGTTCCTACTCATACCCACCTTGCCTGAAAATGAAAAGAAAGCAGACGGAAGAGAGAGAGAGAGAGAGAGAGTTATCAGAGAGAAAGAGAGTAGAGATGGAGGTCTGGTCAGCGGTCATCGTCGACAACCGCATACAACGGTGTCCGGAGTTCAGCGGCTGGAGTGGTTGTTTGGTTCGGGTTGGTCATGACGACAGCGGAGGAAGTGGTGGTGGCTGTCAGTGGTGGTGGTCGGTGACGTGATTCAGATGGTGTCATGGCTCGGCTCCGGCGAGGTGACGTCAGCTGGAGTGTTGATACGGTTGTGGCGGCTGTGGTCTCTCTGATAACTCTCTCTCTCTCTCTCTATTCCGTCTGCTTTCTTTTCATTTTCAGGCAAGGTGGGTGTGAGTAGGAACGAGACAAGGGGGAGGGTTTTTGTGGGTGCTCGCTGGAAGAAGAAGGGGCGCCGGATTCCACAGCTCCGGTCGCCGGAAACAGTGACCGAGATGGAAGGAGGGGAAGGTGTGACAGATATGATACACATTAGCATCCACATTTTAGTTTTTAAACACGTCACCTGCCACGTCACATTTAACTAACCCAGTAAGACAAGGATCACTGGTGGCCAAAATCTTACAAGTTGGGACTGTTGTAGGCAATTTTTGAAGTTCGGATTATTATCGGCCAACCAGTGAAACTTGGGATTATTAAAATCCAATAACCCTTTTCTTTTTAAACGATATAAACGTCTTACGATTAATCTGAAGTTTAATTATTATTATTACTATTATTATTATTACTATTATTATTACTATTATTATTATTATTATTTTCAAAAGATTATAATAGTAACATTTTTTTTCAAACCCAAATACATTCGTTGTAATCATAGTTAGGGTGAAGGGAGTGGTTAAACATTTGGACTAGGTAAACTCTCAAATCACATAATCAAATAGTGTCACATCATTTTACCTATTTTGTTTAACTATTGTTCAAAAACGTTGACGGTGGTTTACATATCTTGGATTAGGTAAACTATTATTTAAAAAAAAAATAAAGGAAACCATCCAATCATCACCAAGCCTTCATCTTCCCTCATCGGTAAAGGTTCACCGATCACACAACCACACCGAGCGGTAAACACCATTGGCGGCGGTATTACCGCTCAGTAAACACCTTTACCGTTGATGTTTACCGCCCACTCCGTTCACCCTTATAATTATAATAATGTATTAACATTTGTTAAATCAATGATAATTGTTGGTCATTAGAGTCCGACCAACACTTCTCGTATCTCAATCACACATCTCATTTCTCAATCAAGAAACCCCACTTTTTTTTTTTTGGTTTTTTTAATATGTTACGAACACTATTGAAAATAGAATAACCTTATATATAAAAATTTTAAGACGATGGTTTTATAAATAGTTTGTGTAATGCTAATAACAAATGACTTTTGGTTAATAGGTTGTGTGTGGAAACATGTTGCAAACTTCTACCTCTAGGATATAGGCATTGGATACAATAAGTTGAGTTTAAAAAAGAGGTAAGTTTAAAAGCCATATCAACTAAATAGGGGCGGATTCAGGGGTGTTTTAGGGGTTCCTAGAAACCCCTTGGTTTGGAAAAAAAAAATGAAAAAAATTAGTGGAAACCTTATATGATTTGGAAAAAATAGTGAGAATTAACCAAAAGGAACCCGGTGAAAAAAATTGTTGAATCCGCCACTGGAACTAAACTATATCGGAATATCTATATTTACTATCAAAACCTAAAACATTTCAGTGACTCAACCCGGTAAAGAATCGCTCTTGATAGTTATATAAATACCAATGTTTTAAAAACCGGTTTTTAAGTCATACCGGGTTGGGCTTTAAAATGGTTTAACCGGTTGAACCGGGCGATTGAACCGGGTTATTAGTTAACCCTATGAATTCCTTAAAATACAAATTCATCTAAAAAACAATCAAATCTCAACTTGAATTTATGTAAATGATCATAGTTTTATCTAAAAACAACTATTTTTATTGTAAACTGCTAAGCATTTTAAGAATATTTTTATTAGTTATAAACAATATTGCATTGTACGAGGTGAGTAACAGTTTCAACAACGATGAAATATTGGAATAGAAGACACTAGGTTAACTACCGGAAATATGGAAAATCAATATTACCTTAATATCGTATTTTATTAAAATTAAGAAATCAAATATTAAGATAATGCAAACCGGTTCAACGGTTTGAACCGGTAGAACCGGATTTACCGCCGGTACATAAGACATACCGTATTCGGGTTTTACCGGCCTTTGTCGTACCGGACTCGTGTCCAATATCCGGTTTAACCGGTATAACCGGCCGGTTCATACCGGTATTTAAAACATTGATAAATACCGAAAAATTATGACCTTGTAGAAAAAGTCTTGGGCTCTTCACTATCAGTTACCGGACACAACACAACATATGTAGACACAATCATAACATATAGAGACTATGGGCGGCAATTCTTGACCCGACCCGAACCCGACACGAAAAAACAGGTTTGAGTCGATTAACACGACCCGTTTAAAAAAACAAGTTGGGTTCGGGTTGATCCGTATTAAAAACGGGTCAGGTTCGGGTTGACCCATTAACCCGTTTAACTATTTAGATAATAAATCTTTTAGATTTTTGTTTTTGTTTTTTCGGTTTCTATTTTACATGGTTAGTTATAATAATGTTAATTTTGACACATTATATTATTTATTTATCACACTCATACTCATCATTAAACATGTTATCGATAATCCGCTTAAAACCGAACACCTCGTTTATAAATCGTCAACTTATATCACTCATTTAAAAATATGGGTTAAACGGGTCGGCTTCGGGTTGACCCGAATAATAATATGGGCCGGGTTCGGGTTGGACATTTCAACCCGCCAACTCGTAACCCGTCAATCCGCCAATCCATCAACCCAACACAATTGCCATCCCTAATAGAGGCTATGTTGACGAATTTTATTGATGTAAACAAACTCTTTTATTGGTGTGGAACTTTATCTGAAAATATTGATAAAATTTCATAGAAAAACCATCAATTTATTTTTATACATTTAGGGGAAACGGGGCACCAAACGGGTAGGCCTTCTTGGGTTCGAACCCGAGCCAGTACACCGCCGCCACCCTCACGGGTAGGCTTGGCGGGTTGTGTTGGACAGGTCCCAAACCCGCATGAGATTCTCCTTTGTTAACGTTGACCATGCACCCAACGGTCCTATGACCGTTTAATTAAAAATACTTTTTTATTTAATATTTAAACTCGATAAATAATCATCTCTTAACTCATTTTCGTTTCCATCTCATTTCATTCAAACCATCTCTAAAACTTTATACTCATTTTCATTCTCATGGCTAATCATCTCGATAAATAATCATCTCCTACCGTCAAACGATTTCGAAGACGATTTTTCAACCGATAGTAGCCTAGCTTATTTCATGGGGTAGCTAGAGGAACTCGAAGCGGAAGACACGGCAAGTTCTTCGGGTGTTCCAAAAAAATTGTCAAACATGATCGCATATAAGGTAATCAAAATCTTATGAAAGATTATTTTGTGGATGAAGCAAAGTATGTTGATAAAACATTCGAATACCTTTTTGCATGTCGAAACGTCTATTTTTAAAAATTGTTGGTGATATTGAAAGTCAATATCCTTGGTTTCTAGAAGGATATGACGAGCGGTTGAAAAAAAGTTTTACGGCGATACAAAAGTTACATCTGCCATCAAACAACTCGCGACCGGTAATACTCCCGACGAGAACGACGAGTATTTACAAATGTTTGAAAGAACTTCGCGAGAGTGCCTTCAATTTTTTTGCAACACTGTTAACCAATTATACGGAGATGGGTTCATGTGTAGGCCGACAGGCAGTGACGTAGCCAATTTATACAAGCATTTATTGTACGCATCTTGTGTAAGAGCCCAAGTAAACGTGCTAAGATATTCTCCACTTTGCCCCCGATGGATTGCCCATCTAGGAAACTCACTGTTTTGTTTTAACCCGACGAGTTATTCGCCCAGGTAAAACAGGTCTTGATAGAGAAGGTTTCCACCCTTTTAGAAGAAAGGTTTCGTTCTCCTTCTCAACCGATGTGGGACTTACATCTCCACCCCTTCCCCCTAGGGAGCCTAGTGTCCTCGCTGGCACACCGGTCTGGCCCCTGGCTCTGATACTATTTGTAACAGCCCAAGTAAACCGTGCCAATATATTGTCCGCTTTACCTCCAATGGGTCACCCATTCAGGAAACTCACAATTTTGTTTTAACCCGACGAGTTGCTCACATAGGTAAAACGCGTCTTGGTAGAGAAGGTCTCCACCCAAGAGTGTCCCTCCCTCGCGTCACCTCATTTAACTCTAAACCTGATAAACATTTTTGAGTTTTATATCTCTGATAGTTCGTTATTGGGTTGACTTGATTCTATTGAGATTTTTCGATCAACCATATGGTAGAAATCATATAAATTTTTGGATGTTAGCAATAGAGTTGACTTTTGTTTATGATGGAATGGAATTTCTGTTGATCAAGTCTATTTTAGATGTAATGGAAAACATGAAAACATACCCGTGATTGCAGACAGGCCAACAGAGAATCCAGTGAGTGATGCAGCCATCGAAGTCAACATCTTAGTCAAGGTGATCTGGTTCCTCCTTAGGGTGCAATCTAATGATGGTGATGATGAAAAACCGAATAGGGAGTTCGGTTATGGAGAAGAGGTCGATTGATGTTATGAGTGATTAGGTTATGTAAGTTGTGTAATGTAATACCCCGAACCTTAATGTACTGGTTATAAACATATGAATTATGTAATTTATATTTCATATATTGTTAAACGAGTAAGATGATTGTGTGAAAGGTGAAATATCTTGACAAGCCTTGGCTAATATATGAGACCGTTTAATATTAATAATTAAATATATTATTTTTGACCTTACTCCGTTTTTAATGAAACTTAGGTTAAAACGTAGATAAAAATATGCTCGTTCTAATGACATATTCGTCGTTTTATAAAATGTCATATTTTAAAAGTTATACGAGAAAAACGAGTGAAGCAGCTGAATTAATATATATAAGCAAGCAAGCTAGCAGGTCAAGCAGGCAGCTAGGTACGTCAATTGAATCCCACATCGACCAGAAAGGGTTTTGAGGTGCTTGCTTACTTGCTTTAAATAAGAGTCTCAGTAGTTTGTTTAGGTACCATTTTCTTTAATGGAAACGCTCTAGTATAGAGAATCCCGAGTATACGATACCCCGTTGGGTGTTGTTAATAGTCGCTTTTGGAGCGCGAGTAGGAGCAGGAGTAGGGAAACTCTACATCAACGTGCCGTAGATAGTTTTAAGGTATGCTCTCGTTTACGTTTATGTTTAGTTATTTATTATTCAATTTTAGTAGTTAATAGGAGTATTATTATTAGTAGTAATATTATTATTAGTAGTAGTGGTAATGTTAGTATTATTTTTAGGTACTAGGGTTATTGTCAGGGGCGGGTATTGGGTAGCCTAGCCTTAGTTAAGCATAGACTGATCAACCATGCTTAAACAAGGCAGCACTAACCAATATCCAACCATGATAATGACTAGTTAGGTGTACCATTACCTAACCTAGGATTATGTAATTGTGTCAGGACCTTGAGACATAACCCAGTCGTACTAGCGGCTGTTAAGCAATTGCTAATCAGGTGAGTCATCATACTTATCTTTTAAACTGTGATAGTATACTAGTCCATAACTGGTAATAATGAGAATGCTACAGTATGCATGTGTCAGTAGGGGTATATGGGATCCTATTATGCTTAATGAGGTGTGTCACTCTGGGAAGGGTAATAAGGTGTTGTACTCACAGGCACTTCGTGCTTATAAGGTCCAGCGACACACACTCATACCTATGTGACGGCCGTAGAGGGACACAGCTGGAGGACCAGTATGTCTCTTGTACGGTGGTTTGTGACAAGTCAAATGTGACCTATAAGGTTCAATGAGGCCCAACCTGACTATAATGTGGTCACATGCCCATATTGTGTATGCATATAATGTAAACGGTGGTCTGTCTTTATAAAAATTGTGTAGTATGAGCTCACCAGTATATATCTGACGTCGTTTTGAGTATACTTATCTCAGGTGAGTCATGAGGAAAGCTATAGGAACTACTTGACAGTTGTGGAGTTTTAGAAGATCAAGGAGTTCTTAGTTGCCAAAAGTTTGTAAATAAATAAAGTGTTGTACTAAGACTATTATAAGTTTTAATGAAAGTTTAGTTTGTTTCTGCTGTAAGTGTATCAATTGTGCACAATCACCCGGGTTACGGGGTGAGTGTTACATGTAACCCTTTAACCTCTACATAAGTCTCCTTATATATGCATCCAAGAGGAAACCTACTTAGTTAATGTAACATCCCGAAAATACAAAACTTTATATTAGAATTATAAAGTGCACAATAAACAAGAATAAGCTAACTAGGATAAATAACCTAGTTAGTTAGGAGTCTTGTAGTAACACATGAAAGAGTTAAAAGGCCAAGGATATAAACTAAATAAGAATGGAGGGACTTAGGTTGTTAAAATTGAAACTTAAATTACTAATATTAGTAAAATAAAAATCCAAACACTCAATTTTTGGAGTTCCTGGATCGATCAAAGCAGGAAAGGGCGACCCCCACTCTCAAAAACCCTAACTTCCACTAAAACTCTCAATTGAAGGCCTAAATCAAGCTAAAATCGAAATCTGAGCATGGAATCGTGATCACCTCGTCAAGGGGATCATAAGGTATGTTGAATTAGGTCATTTTCATTCGATTCAAAGTTCATGCATGTGATTAAAATCGAATGTAGAGCTTGATTATGTGTTGTAAACATGAAATTGGAAGTTATATAAGGTTTAGGGACAAACCCTAGACGATTTCTTGTCAAGTTCTTGCATGATAATTGTATAGATCAAAATCACCATAGTGGGTGATTTGTATGTTAGTAGAACTTGATGAACACTAGGATTAAAACTCTTGTTTTAGTGTAAACTGAAATTATGAGGAAAACTCTAAGTTGTTGATGTTAACATATAGACATGTAGTCTAATTGAAGTTAATTAGGGTGGTAAACTCAAGTCATGAACTTGGTTTATATCATGTAAAAATCTGACCCGCTCGGTGTTTGATAAAATGCCTAAAAGAGGGTTAAAATGTTAAAAAAATTTGGGCAAAACGCAGATCTAAATATGTTAAGAAATAATGCGTTAAAGCTTATGAAAGAGTTCTAATCTTGTTATGAATTGAACTCTTTAGGCAAGGAATCCGAAACGTCAAGTGGACACGCCGGAAGTGATACCCGCGGAAAAGGTGTGCTTCAAAGGTACGTAACTTCGGTTTCGTTACATTGTGTTTAAACAATAGTCTTAGAAAAGTTAATGAGGAAGTAGTGTCAATTGCGAGTTGGTATGTCATAGAAGTGACGAAGTTCACTCGACAAACAAACGGGTCAAAATAGTTAACTAGAATTGTTGGTTGATAATGTTGTTTAGTTATGCAAGTACGTGGTTTTAGCCCCGTTAAAATTATGTGTAAATAATTAGTTTTGTTGTGTGAAAGGTGTTGTAGTGAAATGGATACGTTTGATGCGTTGTTAAAGTGGCAAAGTACACTCGACCATCAAACGGGTCAAAGTAAAGACTTGGTATTTAGTTTGGCTAGTCAATGAAGTGATGGTCTTCACTAAATAGCCAAACGGGTCAAAATGATGTTTTCAAAAGAATCACGAGAGTAGAGACTTGAAAGTCTTATACCTCGATAATTGATGAATTGTACCATACCAATGATTTGGTGATATTAATCTAAGTATAAGAACCCGGAATATGGGTCAAACAATAAATGTTAAATGAAAAAGGGTTGTTTGAAACGGAATGCTTGAATTCCGAAGAAACACGTATTAGCCCTAAAGGAATCGCAAAGCCATGGAATTGGCGCGAATACACCAAGTATGTGAGCCCGGGTAATTGGGTAATTATGTCTAAAAGGTCTTAAGAATAGAAAAGAGGTGCTATCCACTTACACTAATGGGTTGGATAATGGAAATAAGGAAATTGTGAACCAATTGTCGGGATCTCGGTTTCCGCGATATGAAATTTACATGGTTGAATCCGAAATTTTATTACGGACTCGTAGGAAAAAGAATCGGCTAAAACGGACAAGCGAGTAAAAAGTTATGATCTCTAAAAATTGGAAAATAGTTAAAAGGCATGAATGCAGAGTCCACCGTAATTTACGGTTCCACCGTAACTTACGGTGGAGATCAAGATGTTACGGTGAGAAGCCCCTGTCTTACGGCAGAACCAGGGACATTCCAGGCCCACCGTAACTTACGGTGACACCGTAAGTTACGGTGGAACCCAGAAAAATCATATCTTGTTTGTTACTTTGCGTTGTTAGAATTCGTTTATACATAATGTATTAATGTCAAAACTAATGTTTTTAGTGTTTGACCCTAGGTATGGATGAGTTTCTCCCAGATGGTGATCAAGCACTTTTCAAGAACCGAACACGCATTTTGAAGCTTCCGCACTAATCTTGTCTAGACTTAATTATGTTGTAAATACTTTTGTTAATCATGTTTCAAATCCCTTAAACTAGTGGTTAGTTTACTAGCAAGGGTTAACTTTTAACTTGTTATGCACTATCGTACAATGTTTTGGTATTATAATAGGTATGTATGGTCCTTAAAAGAAGAAAAAGTTTTTGTAAACTCTGATTTGTATTTTAATCAATATAATTTTTAATTATATTCCGTTCAAATATTAAGGGTGTTACAAGTTGGTAATCAGAGCTCAAGGTTGTTAACAAGTGTGTTCGGTTCAAGCTTGATCGATCATCCGGTAAGAATTAATTGCTTTAGTAGACTTACTAGAATACTAAAAAAAAAAAGGAAATTTGATTCGATATGCACGGGAAGTGCGTGTTTACACAATCAAACCCGGAAAAGTGCACTAAACATAAATGGTTTAAGCAAGTTGTGAACTTGGCTAGATCAAAATGAATGACGCATATGTCATAGATGAAATGTTTAACAATTTGTGTAAACATTTCAGTTTCAAGATGACGTAAAGATGGGGGGTGTATAAATACGCTCGAACCCGGGAAAATACACTAAGTAAGAAAGGCAAGGCAAGATATACACTTGACCAAACCGAAAAAGAATAACACATTAATTATGACTGAGTGAGAATAATATAAATTTCCGTATAATAAGATGGAAATGAATGAAATAATTATTGATAAATCGTGATGGATGTTTCAGTTAAAGAAATGTCTGGAGTAACTGGAGATGATTCGACATCTCAATTGACGGAACAAATGAAAGCTAAAATTTCCGAGACGGTCGGAAAAGCTCTAGAAAATAGTCTATCACACTATATTGATAGATTACAAACCACAATCGTGCCGGTGGTGAACGATATGATGGCTGAATTGAAAGACAGCATACTACAAGAAATAGAAGAAAGGAGGGTGTTGGATATGAATCCAAGATCCGAATCCAAGATCCGTAAAGGAGTCCAAGTATAAAAAAGCTCCCAAGAAGGGGGTTACAAAAAGTGTGTTACATCAGTGCAGAGTTTGTGGAAAAATTCACAAGAACACATGTGATAAGCCAAGACATAAAAAGTCTAATTGTCCAGAGAGGCTCAGAACTAAGGACACAGCTGACACAAGGTCTGATGCCCAGAAATCAAGGACAAAGTTGTTTTATACAACAGCCACAGAGGCTAAAGCTGAACCTGATGTCGTTCAGGTATACTCTTGTAGATTAAATTTCAGTATGAATTTTTAATTATTACGAGTGCAAATAAATCGTTTGTTTTATACCGATTTATTTAACACCCTACATTAGTGTTAACGAAATTACCAAGACTTAAAAAAATATATATATATATATAGAAATAGATAATAATAAAAGTTCTATTGTTTATAAGAGGTGCTGAAACTGTATGTTGAGCATCGAGGTAAAAGTAATCTCGATAGATATTGCAATGGGAAGGAGTGCGTGTACACTCAAACCCGGGAAATTAATGAAGTGAATAAACCTTGTGTTGGGAAGGAGTGTAATTACACTTGAACCCGGAAATTGCAATAATAATAAATGGCGAAGACAAGGTTATAGACTTGGCTGAACTAAATAAAACGCGTAGGAGCGTCATTTACATCAACAAATGATGTGGATAAATTTCATGCAACGATAAACAATAATAAAATTAAATGAATTAATTTTGTTATTATTGCAATAGGATTAAGGTTAAAGATAAGAAATTAAGACTCGGACCGAGAATATCCGCGAAAAAAGAAGTTGAACGAATGATACGTATTATTCACTATTATGAATAATAAAGTATCAATAAATGCAAATTTAGAAACTTGGGTAGGGGTAACCATCCAAGTAATACATTATTAATCGAACCCTAATGAGGAAGAATAGTGATCGCAGTAATAGATGTGATTATATAGAAGCCTAGTAAAAATAAACTTTATGGAAGTGTTAGAATAAGAACGGGTAAACCCCAAAAGCTGTATAACCATGATAGTGGTTTTACCAAATAAGACTTGAGAAATGGGCCTTTGGAACATTAGCAAAAGAAATAGACCTAAGGGTCGCTAACAACAGGAAGGTGGTGATCGAATCAACAAAGCAAAATGCTTGATAATTAAGGTAAACGGAAGCCGGATAATGGGAGCATATTACATTAAGGTAATAAGCCCAAGGGAAGGGATAAGAATCAAGGTAATTAAAATTATAAACTAACAAACAAGAATGTTAAGGCACAAGGATAAATGTTTGACTATTATAAGTAATAAAGTTCATCAGAACAAGTCAAACAAAATAAATGGAAGAATTAAGGAATCGGTGTAATAAAGGCGACAGGTTACGCTAATACCACCGAATAAATCAAAAACGAAATCTTAATGCACGTCAGAATGATGACTCTAATAAGGACTTCGGTAAAATAACCGATAGATGGGTAGGACTACGGATATATGCATAAACCGAGAGATGGTGACCCAGATTAAAAGTCAAAAGACTCGGATTAAGAGCTATAACTAAGAGACGATGAAATTTCACAAAACGGAAATTTCGATAGTTAGGTCCAACTATTTTAATATTGGACGGGCCGAATAAAGTATAATACTTGATATTCCAAGTAAGAGCAACCCGAATAATGAAAGTGCGAATTGTTACTGAACCTATGTGATAGGTCGTAAAAGAATATGGAAAGGAAAACGCAAAGCAATAAAACCGGGGTGTTAAAAACATTAAGATAACGAACCCGATAATGGGTTGAAGGGAAATAGGGCCATAAACCAAATAACGGTATGAGTAAAATAAACCAATGCGAAGGTGACATAAGAAGTCATAGAGTCGGAAATATAATCCGGAAGAAAATGAGTATAGCTTTAAACTACGGTCAAGGTCAAATGAATTTTTGAAAGCAAAAATTTATTTATTCCAAACATAAAAAGGGGGTGCCTTAACGCCATATGTATACTTATACCATTAAATAAAGATATGAAAAGAAGACGATCCATGGGATCACCATAACCTTCAGGTTATAAACAATGTAAAGGTCTACGGTACCAAAATGACCATCGGATCACAAATACAACGGAACAAACTATAGGGTCTCACCCTAAAAAGGTGAAGACCCAATAAAATAGCTTACGAAGCTAAGTAAGGGAACCTGCGGGTCGATAATGTATAGCATGGGAACCAGTCATGAGTTCCCGCGTAAAATGATAACGGAGAGGAATAATTCTTGTCGTCAATTTCTGATATGATTAATCGACATGGTTAAAGGGAAAAGCATTAAACTAAAATTCAGTTTTAGTAAAGAAATGATGTTCTAACACCTATAAATACCGAGAGAGAAATAAGAAAATAGTTAGTACTAAAGAATATGAGTCTAACGCCGAAAGCTGTAAAATGATGCATTCGGAGGAAAGATTCTTAGAATGAAAAGTCGATGTAAAACTAAACATGGCGTGAGGTGATCACGGACACGAAGGTAATATAGAATGTAATCACGTTATAGTGTGAATGACTAGATATGAAATTATAAACACGCAAAGGGCCGATAACGGCAATACTGCATAACCGAATGACGAGGTATGAGATAAAATGATGACTAATTAGTTTAGGCAATAAAACAAGTTGTAGCCTAATTAACACTGTGACCTATGTAGAGCGCTTGTTAATATAAAAATAGCATCAGGTAAGTATGCTGATGAGCTCAGTGACTGAATGGTCAAAGGACAACCCGATAAAAAGGGCGACAAAGGATAGGAAATAGGTAATATAGTTATGTTAAAAGTTTTCCTCAAGGAAGGGTGTTATCCGATTCAGGAAAAGAGAGAAACTAAGCCCGAGGTTTATCAGGCCATTTAAAAATTATAGAACGGGGTTGGCAAGGTAGCTTATCGCCTCGAGCTACTGGAAGAGTTGAGTGGAATTCATAGCACATTCCACGTGTCACATCTCTGAAAATGCTTAGCAGACGAAACCGGTCGTATCCGCTATGATGACATCGAGGTGGATAACAGCCTCAACTATGCAGTGAGGCCAATTGCAATGTTAGATCGAAAAGAGAAGAGTTTGAGGAACAAAGTAATTAACCAAGTAAAGGTTAAATGGGAGCACAGGAAGGGTTCGGATACCACGTGGGAATCCGAAGAAGAGATGTAACGGCTCTACCCTAAACTATTTGGTACGTAATACGGTTTCGGGGACGAAACCCTTTTTAAGGGGGGTGGACTTGTAACATCCCGAAAATACAAAACTTTATATTAGAATTATAAAGTGCACAATAAACAAGAATAAGCTAACTAGGATAAATAACCTAGTTAGTTAGGAGTCTTGTAGTAACACAAGAAAGAGTTAAAAGGCCAAGGATATAAACTAAATAAGAATGGAGGGACTTAGGTTGTTAAAATTGAAACTTAAATTACTAATATTAGTAAAATAAAAATCCAAACACTCCATTTTTGGAGTTCCTGGATCGATCAAAGCAGGAGAGGGCGACCCCCACACTCAAAAACCCTAACTTCCACTAAAACTCTCAATTGAAGGCCTAAATCAAGCTAAAATCGAAATATGAGCATGGAATCGTGATCACCTCGTCAAGGGGATCATAAGGTATGTTGAATTAGGTCATTTTCATTCGATTCAAAGTTCATGCATGTGATTAAAATCGAATGTAGAGCTTGATTATGTGTTGTAAACATGAAATTGGAAGTTATATAAGGTTTAGGGACAAACCCTAGACGATTTCTTGTCAAGTTCTTGCATGATAATTGTATAGATCAAAATCACCATAGTGGGTGATTTGTATGTTAGTAGAACTTGATGAACACTAGGATTAAAACTCTTGTTTTAGTGTAAACTGAAATTATGAGGAAAACTCTAAGTTGTTGATGTTAACATATAGACATGTAGTCTAATTGAAGTTAATTAGGGTGATAAACTCAAGTCATGAACTTGGTTTAGATCATGTAAAAATCTAACCCGCTCGGTGTTTGATAAAATGCCTAAAAGAGGGTTAAAATGTTAAAAAAATTTGGGCAAAACGCAGATCTAAATATGTTAAGAAATAATGCGTTAAAGCTTATGAAAGAGTTCTAATCTTGTTATGAATTGAACTCTTTAGGCAAGGAATCCGTAACGTCAAGTGGACACGCCAGAAGTGATACCCGCGGAAAAGGTGTGCTTTAAAGGTACGTAACTTCGGTTTCGTTACATTGTGTATAAACAATAGTCTTAGAAAAGTTAATGAGGAAGTAGTGTCAATTGCGAGTTGGTATGTCATAGAAGTGACGAAGTTCACTCAACAAACAAACGGGTCAAAATAGTTAACTAGAATTGTTGGTTGATAATGTTGTTTAGTTATGCAAGTACGTGGTTTTAGCCCCGTTAAAATTATGTGTAAATAATTAGTTTTGTTGTGTGAAAGGTGTTGTAGTGAAATGGATACGTTTGATGCGTTGTTAAAGTGGCAAAGTACACTCGACCATCAAACGGGTCAAAGTAAAGACTTGGTATTTAGTTTGGCTAGTCAATGAAGTGATGGTCTTCACTAAATAGCCAAACGGGTCAAAATGATGTTTTCAAAAGAATCACGAGAGTAGAGACTTGAAAGTCTTATACCTCGATAATTGATGAATTGTACCATACCAATGATTTGGTGATATTAATCTAAGTATAAGAACCCGGAATATGGGTCAAACAATAAATGTTAAATGAAAAAGGGCTGTTTGAAACGGAATGCTTGAATTCCGAAGAAACAAGTATTAGCCCTAAAGGAATCGCAAAGCCATGGAATTGGCGCGAATACACCAAGTATGTGAGCCCGGGTAATTGGGTAATTATGTCTAAAAGGTCTTAAGAATAGAAAAGAGGTGCTATCCACTTACACTAATGGGTTGGATAATGGAAATAAGGAAATTGTGAACCAATTGTCGGGATCTCGGTTTCCGCGATATGAAATTTACATGGTTGAATCCGAAATTTTATTACGGACTCGTAGGAAAAAGAATCGGCTAAAACGGACAAGCGAGTAAAAAGTTATGATCTCTAAAAATTGGAAAATAGTTAAAAGGCATGAATGCAGAGTCCACCGTAATTTACGGTTCCACCGTAACTTACGGTGGAGATCAAGATGTTACGGTGAGAAGCCCCTGTCTTACGGCAGAACCAGGGACATTCCAGGCCCACCGTAACTTACGGTGACACCGTAAGTTACGGTGGAACCCAGAAAAAATCATATCTTGTTTGTTACTTTGCGTTGTTAGAATTCGTTTATACATAATGTATTAATGTCAAAACTAATGTTTTTAGTGTTTGACCCTAGGTATGGATGAGTTTCTCCCGGATGGTGATCAAGCAGTTTACAAGAACCGAACACGCATTTTGAAGCTTCCGCACTAATCTTGTCTAGACTTAATTATGTTGTAAATACTTTTGTTAATCATGTTTCAAATCCTTTAAACTAGTGGTTAGTTTACTAGCAAGGGTTAACTTTTAACTTGTTATGCACTATCGTACAATGTTTTGGTATTATAATAGGTATGTATGGTCCTTAAAAGAAGAAAAAGTTTTTGTAAACTCTGATTTGTATTTTAATCAATATAATTTTTAATTATATTCCGTTCAAATATTAAGGGTGTTACAGTTAATAAGGGTAATATGGTCCATCAACAATTACCAACTACTTATTTAATAGGTTGTTATATATTTTGATCTATATAATGTAAATGATTATGATAGCTACTAGATTAAATACAAAACATAATATATGTAATCTTACATTCTCCCACTTAGCCGAGTAATCATTTACTATGAGTATTAGATAAGTCTGGTCAGGAGTTAACACACATTTTAGCCTTAAACCAACAACTATAGCAGAGAAATACAGCCGTTGAATCATCATTCGACTCGGGACCCCCATTAGTCATACTATAGCCTCAATTTAAAACCTAATCGTTATGATCAAAATACGCATAAGCCCTTTGTGATTTGTAACTTTATTTGTCTATATGCCATTACACCGGTTGAACATATTCTTAGAGACATACAAAATCAAACTAAGGAAAATGACATTAAAACATAAGCCAGTACAATATGCTAAACAAGGTCTTTACTAAATCCCATATTCCGAACATGTTCTTCGTAAACTTTAGTCATCGGATCCGCAAGCATATCTTTAGTACTAATATACTCAATACAAGGATTATTTTCCTTAACTCGTTCACGCACGAACAAATATTTTGTATCGAGATATAAACCAGCTCCAGTCGAACTGTTACTGTTCGAGAAACTAACGGCAGCTGAATTATCACAGTAAAGCTTCAATGGTCTAGAAATGGAATTAACAATTTGAGTCCAGTGATCAGATTCCTAAGCAACATTCCATGATAGGTTGCGTTATAAACAGCAATGTACTCTGCCATCATTATGGAAATTGTGGTCAACTGTTGTTTATTACTCTTCCATGAGATAGGTCCGCTTGCTAACATAAAGATATAGCCTGAAGTGGATTTCTTATCATCTTTGCATTTAGTAAAGTCAGAATCAGAATAGCCTACCACTTCTAAATGATCACTTCTTCTATAAGTCAGTTTATAGTCTTTCGTCCCTTGCAGATATCGAAGTACCTTCTTAGCTGCTTTCTAGTGATCTAGGCCAGGATTAGGCTGATAACGGCCTAGCATTCCAGCAATATAAGCGATATCTGGGCGAGTACAGACTTCAGCATACAACAGGCTCCCGACTACTGACGCGTAAGGTATCTGGCTCATTTTCCCCTTCTCAACCTCTGTTGTCAGACACTGGAATGAACCGAAAACATCTCCCTTAACTACTGGAGCGATGGAGGGTTTGCACTGTTGCATGTTATAACGTGTAAGGACACGATCTATGTAAGCCTTTTGAGACAATCCTAAGATCCCTTTGTGTCTATCTCGGTGAATTTCGATGCCAATGACGTAAGAAGCATCCCCGAGATCCTTCATGTCGAAGTTATGCGAGAGTAACCGCTTCGACTCATGCAACATGTCTAAACTATTACTTGCCAATAGAATGCCATCTACGTAAATGACAACTATAGTAAAGTTACTCCCACTCATCTTGAGGTAGGTTGATGTGCACAAAATGCAACATATAAATTACATCAATTGTGGCATAAAACTAACCCTTTTTAGTACTAATGTTGGAAAAAGTGTGTTTTTGTCTTCCTTTTGTATTTTCAGGATTAAATGAGCTCAAATTAAAAAAAGAAGCAAAAAGGCAGCTAAATCTAACACAAATACAAGAAAAGGAACAAACGTGGCATGCCCGACCCCCCGACAGCATCTTCCCAAGCAAAATCAAGAAGACAGAAGACTGAACACGCCCCGTGCTCGGTGAACACGGGGGCGTGCCCAAGTGCCAGCATAAAAGACAAAGCTATAGAAACTTCTATCACCCACCATGGGGGCGTGCCCAGGGGACACGGGGCCCTGGTCAACTCTAAGATTCGCAGAATCTGAGGAAATCTTGATAGTACAGATATGCTTCTGCACACGGGGGCGTGCCCAGCAAACACGGGGGCGTGCCCAACGAACACGGGGGCGTGGTCAACTAATGTAGACAAACTACAATTAATGAAGACAGAGAGAAGGATGGACACGGGGCCGTGCCCGAGCTGCTGTTCAGGCTATAAATAGGGGTGCTTGGCTCATTTGCAAACCATCCCTTGGCACACCACCTCTCTCCCACTTCATCCACCACCCACCACCATCACAACACCATCATCCACCACCATCATCCATTGTCCATCATAGAGTGTGTGAGTCGTCTCGGGATCCAAGATTGATCGTAAGAGTTCTTGACAATCAAGGCCATGTTTGCCTAAGTCTCTTACATCACTTGGTGAAGACAAGTGTCTAGTGTAATACTTTTTATTTTTAATCTTTTCGCACTTTTTACTTGGTTATGTATTAATGACTTTAATAACTAGTTTCTTATGTTGAAGGTGATTCTTCCTTATCGTTTTTCCGTGGTGTCTTGGCATTATTTTACTGTCTATATAAAATAAAAGATTTTCACCATTCATATCTCCACGGTCTATATGGAGATATGTTGGCTACCTGGTCGGGGGTTAAGGGAACGGTTTGGTAAGAGTCTTGCCTTGTTCAGTGTATAGATCCTGCAAGGACCTGGGTCAAATTTAGTAGGACCTCCTTTAATACCCACCAGTATTGGATGGCGGGGGTCCAAACTCTTTGATCCCCTCATATGTAAGCTACTATTAATACTTTAATCTGGCTACTTAGGACTGTATCCCTACTGACTCAGACTACTTAGCCGAGGGTAACATCACCTTCAAAAGAGGGGCCTACCAAAATATGCATTAATAACTTAATTAATTATCTTTCAATAATCCGACCCTTTAGGATTGTATCCTTGCTGACTCAAACTACTGGGTTGAGGGTAACGTCACCTTCAAAAGAGGGGCCTACTACAATTACTAAGATAATCTCTTAAAAAGTGCAAAAGTGCGGAAATAATCAAAGGTTACACTAAACACGAGTCGGAACCAAGTGATTCATCTTGTCTATCTGTTTTTCTTTTTATTTTATTTTTCAGCATTTTAGTTAGTTTTTATTTTTCTAGTTTAAAACATTTTTCTAACTTTTGATTTGATTAGACGTTGAGGATAAACCGGTACTAAAAGCTCTTGTGTCCTTGGACGACCTCGGTATCTTACCAACACTATACTACGCTCACGATGGGTGCACTTGCCCATATGTGTGTTTAGTGTTAGTAAATATCGTGTTTTATAAATTTAAAACTTGGCTAAAAAAGTGTAAAAGGGTTAAAATATACTTAAACTTATATACCCACTACACACGCATCATAGGTGCATTGATCCACTTGATTCTTCATAAAACCTTGTCTCTTCATGACTTCATCAAACTTGAGATACCATTGACGTGATGCTTGTTTTAACCCGTAAATGGATTTCTTCAACTTACAGATTAGATGCTTCTGACCTTCACGTTTAAAGCCTTCAGGTTGTTTCATGTAAACATCTTCGTCTAAGTCTCCGTTAAGGAAAACGGTTTTAACGTCCATCTGATGCAGCTCTAAATCAAAATGAGCTACTAGGGCCATGACGATCCTTAATGAATTTTTACGAGAGACAGGTAAAAACGTCTATTGATAATCAATTCCCTCTTCCTGAGTGTAGCCCTTTGCAACCAATCTCGCTTTGTAGCATTCAACGTTCCCATTCGGATCCAGTTTTGTTTTGAACACCCATTTACATCCTACGAGTTTGACACCGTTAGGTAATTCTACCAAATCCCAAACATCATTTTTCTTTATGGATTCAAGCTCATCAATCATTGCTTTATTCCATTTAGAAGACTGATCACTACTAATGGCTTCATTGTAAGAGATAGGATCATTGAGCTTTCCGGGATCCATTTCAGTCAGGTAGGTAACATAATCATCCCAATTAGTAGGCCTTTTGGGCCTAGATGACCTCCTGAGTTGATTATCGGGTTCAACGTTGTCTTGGTTTTGAGCGTTTGATGTGCCTTCGTTATGAGGTATAATGGGTTCTGATTGTGGAGGTAAATTTGGAGTTGGTGCAGTAGCTTCAGGTGCAGTAGTTGCATTGGGTACAAGAGGAGTAAACGGAGCAATGGTAAGCGATGAGTCCCCCCCTGCGTCTTGTACTTCGTGCGATTCTTCGTAAGGGTTGGTATTGCTCCCACTAACCTTAAAATCTCCAGGAACGCATCACGCTTGGTTTCAACAATACGTGTGACATGGGAAGGACAATAGAAACGATAATCCTTTGAGTTATTAGGATACCCGATAAAGAAACATGTAACTGCTTTAGGGTCAAGTTTCCTTAGGAAAGGATTGTAAAGTTTTGCTTCAGCAATGCAGCCCCATACTTTCATATATCTAAGACTCGGTTTCCTTCCTGTCCAAAGTTCATAAGGAGTTTCAAGGACAGACTTAGAAGGAACTCTATTGAGTATATGAACAACTGCTTTTAATGCTTCAGTCCAGAGGAATAATGGTAAATTAGTGTTGGCTAACATACTGCGCACCATGTTCATAAAGGTACGGTTTCTTCGTTCAGTGACACCATTCTGCTGAGGTGTACCAGGCATGGTGTATTGGTTCACAATCCCCTGGCCCTTACAAAACTCATAAAATGGACCAGGAGCTTGACCCACATCAGTATGTCTTCCATAATATTCACCGCCTCTATCTGATCTCACAACTTTAATCTGACGATCTAATTGCTTTTCAACTTTAGCCTTATAATCTTTAAAAGTTGTAAGAGATTCAGACTTTTCCTTAATAAGATACAAGTACATGTAACGAGAAGAATCATCAATGAAAGTGATAAATGAAGTATGTCCTGTTATGCCAACGATTTAGTAAGGACCACTAATATCAGTGTGAATGAGTTCTAATAAATTAGAGCTCTTAGTGGCACCTTTCTTATTCGCTAATGTCATTTTACCTTTAAGATATTTGACACATGTTCCAAAATCATAGAAATCGAGAGGAGGTATGACTTCATCCTTTACGAGACGATTTAATCGTTCTCTTGAGAGGTGGCCTAAACGTTGATGCCACAACATGGATAAAGTTTCTAAGTCTCGCTTCTCTTTCATCTTTGTGAGTGATTCATTAATGTTATATGACAACAAAGATTTGGAAAAGTCATCATCTAGTTCTAATCTATAGAGACCACCATCCAGAATACCAGTACCAAAAAGAACAAAATCATAGAGGATAGAGAGTTTACGATGACCATGGGAAACAATAAAACCGTCCATGTCTAACTTTGGTCCTGATACAAGGTTCCGAGTTACCTCAGGAACATATAAGGTATCATAAAGTTTAATACATAAACCAGTTTTCATAAATAATTGTAATGCTCCTATGGCCTTCACTTCTAATTCTCGATCATCTCCAACCTTAAGTGTTCTTTGGTTTCTTTCCAGCTTCCAGATTGAAAGGAATCCCTGAGTGGAATTGGTAACATGAACCATAGAACAAGAATCAAACCACCAAGAATTAGCATGAACATTTAAATTATAGGACTTAAGTATCATAAGATAATTGTTACCTTTCTTAGCCACTCCTTAAAGTCAGGGCATTCCTTCTGCATATGTCTTGTCTTTTTACAGAACTTGCAGTGGATTTTGCCTAAGGAGTTATTAGAGCTGGAAGGTGCACTTGTATTAGGATTGGGCCTTTGGACTTTGGAAGCATCCTTTCTATGATGATTGTTCTTCCTCTTCTTAGAGTTGGAAGTGGTGAAGTTAGAAACATCAGTAGTGCGATCCATCCTCACACGCTCTTCCCCTTGTACGCACATAGCGACCAGCTCACTCATTGTACATTTGTCCTTCGGAGTGTTGTAATTGATCTTGAATGCTTCAAATGACGAAGGAAGCGAAGTAATGATGAAATTAATGAGGAAACCATCACTGATTTCCATTTCTAGCCCCTTCAGCTTATTGGCCATGTCATTCATCATCATGATGTGTTCTCGAATGCCGCTCCTCCCATCATACTTAGTTGTCACCAGCTTGAGGATAAGAGTACTAGCGTGTGCTTTAGACATCCCCTTGAATTACGCCTCCACAGAAGCCAAGTAGGTTTTAGCATCTTTAGAATCAGGAATGGCTCCTCTGATTCCATTGCTTATGGATTGCTTCATAAACATGAGAGACATGCGGTTACACCTAGTCCATTTTTCATGAGTTAACTGCTTAGCAGCAGTACTTTGAGGAGTAAGGTCCACTGGCTTATTCTCTATTAGAGCATAATCGAAGTCCAGCAATCCAAGTGTAAGCATGAGAGAGTCCTTCCATGCAGCAAAGTTATCACCAATCAAAGGTGGAATCCCGCAATTGGGTGCTGATAGTGGAAATAAGAATGAGCGCATTATGATACAAATCAAGAAGTCCTAATGTGATCTAAGGACATGTAATACTAAGTCAGGCATGAATAATGACCATTTTAATTATGAAGTTGTGATATTTTCTATTACTAACATCAAAATAATAGACTTAGTTAAAATTCTACTTAAACGAAGACAAATCAGCTTTGGCCAGAAGTGTAATCATTTAAGCATGTGTGTAAAGTGACTGTGACAAATCAGCTTTGGCCAGAAATGAGACAATCACTTTAGTTATGCACTTGTTAAGTATGCTATACATGAATGAATTAAATCAGCTTTGGCCAGATATTAAGACATTCACGTTTGTAATGCATACTTAAACATAGCTTTCGTAATACTTGAACGATAAATAGATGTATCAAATCAGCTTTGCCCAGAAATGATACATTAGAAGCTCATTCAAGTTAAGCCCTCTTGGTAATGTAAAACATTATCTGATTCTGATTAATTAACTAAGTATCTACAAACACCAATTATTTAATAGCAAACCACCTGTTAGCACGAATCGAGTGAGATGTCGAGTTCAGCCTTAGATTTCGAGTGAGATCTCGACTCAATTATGAGATCTCGACTCAACTTGAGATTTCGAATCATTATGAAGTTTCGTGTCGCAACAACCTGATTGCGAGTCACTAATGCCATGAGTCGCAATAACCTGATTGCGAGTCATTAATGGCAGTCGCAACCTCAGTCGAAACCTCGGTTTCGAGTAGTGAAGATTTATGCCTTGATGAGATTTCGACTTGTTTATGAGGTTTCGAGTCGCAACCACCTGATTGCGAGTTGAAATCTCAGTCGCAATCTCAGATGCCTTAATGAGAATTCGACTTCATTATGGGGTTTCGAGTCGCAACCACCTGATTGCGAGTCGAAACTTCAGTCGCAATCTCATTTCTCCTCGTATTTTAGTGAGATTTCGAGTAGAAATCTCAGTCGAAACCACCTGATCTCGAAACTTATTCTCCAAGTCTCGAAATCTGCTCATTAACAGCTGTTAGTGAAAATTAAAGTGAAAATTCGAATTCTTAGGGATTTCGAGATATAATTTCCTATTTTAGTGCTGATCTAATTTTATCAAATATTTCAAAAATTATAACCTGTTTATCTTTTATCAGTTATCGAAAATCCTTAGAGGACAAAATTGGATCAAAACAGGAAAAAACACTCAATAATCCGAATCATATTCCAAAACATAAAGGAATTTCGAATTTTCCTAAGAACACATGATGAACCCTAAAAAATAAAACATGATTCTGGAACCCAAAACCTGAAAATTAATGTTTTATACAGATTTCGGACATCAAGGTTGTCAGTTTGTTTGATTTCGAGTGAACAATTTACCATCTTTTTTCTGTAAACAGTGATTTTGGGACATGAGACTCGAAACCAGCCATGAATTTTATTAAGTTTTCAAAATTCCGTTTTCCAGATTTCAATCCCAGAATAATGGATACTGAAACAAAACTGATTTATAAACACATGCTCTGATACCACATGTTGATCAGTTCTATTTTAGATGTAATTGAAAACATGAAAACATACCCGTGATTGCAGACATGTCAGCAGAGAATCCAGTGAGTGATGCAACCATCGAAGTCGACATCTTAGTCAAGGTGATCTGGTTCCTCCTTAGGGTGCAATCTAATGATGGTGATGATGAAAAACCGAATAGAGAGTTCGGTTATGGAGAAGAGGTCGATTGATGTTATGAGTGATTAGGTTATGTAAGTTGTGTAACCCTTTAACCTCTACATAAGTCTCCTTATATATGCACCCAAGAGGAAACCTAATTAGTTAATAAGGGTAATATGGTCCATCAACAATTACCAACTAATTATTTTAATAAGTTGTTATATATTTTGATCTATATAATGTAAATGATTATAATGGCTACTAGATTAAATAAAAAAATAATATATTTAATATTACAATTTCAAGTTCATGGTCAATCATGTAAGTTTAGTCAACAAACATGCCCATAAAAGTTACGGCATGCCATATTGACCGATTTTGTATTTTACCCTAAGTATATCCTTTTTTTTAAATCAATCATCACTACTTGTTTATTAATAATAATTAGGTTTTAATGCTGCGCCGCGGCGCGACAAAACTAAGTCATTGTAAAACTATTTATTGCGACTAAATACTTGGTTGTTATTAAAGTTGTGCTATTTAGTGTCTTATTTTTAAGTTGACAAGTGGAGTTTTCATACAACAGAGCCGTTGGTAGCAAGCGAGTTAGTAACTCCTGGCGATGGCGACTATTGCGATGTCTAAGCATCCACTAACCAAACAAATAAGGAATAAGAATTGTATAAATACGATCAGAAAAACGTGTGAAAGAGGAGAAAAAGGAAGATGACGTGAAGTTATGTAAGCATAAAATAGAAAAAAAAAGACCCCATGATTTGAACTTGAGTCTCTTTAAAACACATACAACCACAAAACCACTCCACCATGATGAATATAATCTACCTAACTTTGAAGAAAATGGATATATATACACACTTAAAAAGGATATAGGGGAAAAAGTCAACAAAAGATGACTTGAAGTTATATTTACTATTCATTACAACCAATAAGGAAAGTTTACTATTCATTATGATGTGACAACTACTATTCATTAGCTTTGTTGGTAGCAAGCGAGTTAGTAACTCCTGGCGATGGCGACTATTGCGATGTCTAAGCATCCACTAACCAAACAAATAAGGAATAAGAATTGTATAAATACAATCAGAAAAACGCGTGAAAGAGGAGAAAAAGGAAGATGACGTGAAGTTATGTAAGCATAAAATGGAAAAAAAAAGACCCCATGATTTGAACTTGAGTCTCTTTAAAACACATACAACCACAAAACCACTCCACCATGATGAATAATCTACCTAACTCTGAAGAAAATTGATATATATACACACTTAAAAAGGGTATAGGGGAAAAAGTCAACAAAAGATGACTTGAAGTTATATTTACTATTCATTACAATCAATAAGGAAAGTTTACTATTCATTATGATGTGACAACTACTATTCATTAGCTTTGTTTTTTAATATATAGGATAATTTAAAACAGAAACGATTACAGACTAATGGCAGGTAGACAAGCAACAAGTTGCGTCGCTACCCCCTTCTGAATAGCAAACCCTACTCTGCTAAATACAAAATTCTGCCCCTTAACATGCACGGTGTTACTACTTACCACCTGTTGGACGTAACGAATCCTTTGCCGTAACGAATGTAAGGTTCTGTTTGTTTTTTGGCCAGAAGTACTTTTGGCCACTTATGTCTGCGCCGCGCAGACACGGGCAGACGTTTGGATGCTGCAGATTGTTTGTTTTCTCGCAGACCTTTCATTAAAAAAGGTCTGCGAGACCTCTTCACCACACAGACATGTTCCCATGTCTTCACCACACAGACACAAAACTCTTCTTGGCTCTTCTTCCACACCTCCACGCCCACATCCTGCCACCATCTCCACCACCACATCCCTGCCACCACCTCCACCACCACATCCCTGCCCAAAAACCCAAAAAAAAAACTATCAAGTGAAGATGATAAGGTTTCATAAACAGCAGTTGAGATATCATCATCGTCATCAAAATCAACCAATCCCAAATCCCCCTCACTCCCAAACTCTCCTTTCCCTTTTTACAATGAATCCTCGTTGAATCCATAAAAAAAACGACATGGTGGGAAATGGAAAGCCAAAAATATCATCAAACAGAACCGATTCACCTTCACACGCACCGGATTATAAACTAATTGAAGCTTCCGTTCGGAAATTGATGACGTCAGATGAAGATGATGTTAGAATTAGGGTTTTAGAACGTGATTTGATTAATAAAAAACCCTAAATCGAACCCCAAATCGGAGATCGAGGGAGCGGTGGGTGGTTGTGGTGGTTCTTGGCAGTAGATGAGGCCGAGGAGAGAGAGACGGTGGTGACGGTGGTAGTGGGTTTGCGGTGGTGCTTGGTGGTGGTGATGAAGGCAGAGAGAGGGAACGAGAGGAGAGAGATCTGTGGAGGGTGTGTGTGAGAAGAGGAGGGTGTTTGTGAGAAGTGGTTTATGTATAATAAAAAAACAAACATTCTTCTCTTTGCAGACTGCAGACCTTTGGTCCACCTCTTCTCCTGCAAATGTCTGCAGATTTGGTCCGCAGACTGCAGACCTTTTGCATCTTAAAAAACAAACACCACCTAAATCACTTAGTGTTGAAAATATTATTTATACGTATGACTTGGCACGTGCCTTAATTGTCTTATAAAACGCTAAAGTTCATGGTCTCAATAACAGTGGTTTGACTTTGCACGAAATTTGTCTTCGATTACAACTTTTTTCTTTTTATTTTAACTAAGACTTTAACCCAATACACCTTTCAACAAAAAAAAAAATTAGTAAATTTTTCATTACAACTTTTTTCTATATTTATACACTATAAATTAGAAACACTTTGTTGCATATAGTTGTTGTACTAAGTGCTTAGGGGGTTTTCCAAAAAAAATTGGTTTTAGACACCATAAATTAGCAAAACTTTTTTTGCATATAGTTGTTGTACTAAGTGCTTAGGGTTTTTTTTTTAATTGTTTTTTATTGTTAACCCAAAAGTATTTGATAAATTACTTTTAACCAAAAACTATATGATTTTTTTTACTTTTAACCCAAAACATTTCATCTTTTGTAATTTAACCTCACAACTTTTTTACCTTCAGCTTTGGTCCCCTATACTTTTCATCTTTCGCAAATTTTTCGTTTACGCTTTGTTCTAAATTTTCCCAGTTAATACAGTGCAATGTGCGTGTGTCGCTCAATGTTTTTACGTTTCGTTCTAAACTTTGTGAGTTAACACGACGCAACGTGCGTGTGTGGTTCGACGTTTTTATGTCATCTAAATTATCTAAATTCTCCCGTTTGACTGGTTCGTCATAACGTGTGGGTCCTAGATCGATTTAGTTATAATTTTCTATGTATTACGCTTTGGTCTAATTTCTTCGCATTACCACGCCGCAACTTCAGTGTTGGTGGTTGCTGACGGTGATGTGGCATTGGTGCTATTTGGCATGGTTTTACGCCCCCGCCGCAACGTGGGGGTGTTTAACACTAGTTATAGTTATTTTGTATAACGAAACAGTAACAAAATTAAATAAGTTTGACATTTGACAATTGTAATTCATAACATCTCTATTTAAATAATGTTTTCATCGGTACGATTAACAGGGCAGGCCTAGCTTGTTAATAGGGGAAGCCTTCGTTCCCGCTTGACGCTACGGTGGTAGTGTAAATTTTGAAAAAAAAAATGACGCCTTTTCGATTTCTTACCCTTTTTTTTAAATGTTTCCCTATAAGGATTTTCCGGATCCACCACTGACGATTAATAACATCTCTATTTAAATAAGGTTCTCATTGGTACGTTAATAAAATCACAATCGTGAATCAATATGAATTGAAGTTCATTATTTATGGTGATTATTTTGTACCTTTTATGAATAGATACAACATTTTAGGAGCAATTAGTTTCATAGGGTGAAAGAGATTTCGCGATAGCGTCAATTCACGAGAGTTTCACAAACCGAATTCTGATCAAGACCCGACCCAAATTCAATCGAGCATCCACCTATATTTGAGAAGGAAGAATAAACGAATGTAACTTTCAAATTATATTTTTTGAACATATGTATTTTTAAACAATTTAGCTTGGTAGTATGAGAATTCTAAGGGGCTGTTTGGTAGCCTCTGAATGGTCATTAAGAGGCTACCTCTTAATGGAACCATTAAGAATTTTACCAATGAGAAGGTAGAAGAATGTGACATGTGATGATTTACCATTCAGGGGTTACCTCTTAACCATTCAGACTTGAGGTTACCTCTTATTCATTCAGAGGTTTTAAACCATTAAGAGGTAGCATCTGAATGGTCATTAAGAGGCTACCAAACAGCCCCTAAATGATTGTTTCACAAATTAATTAATTCGCTATTCACCGTCAAATTGAAAAACACCTACTTATGGCAAACTTCTCATTGGTTTCAAAAGCCACCAAAATATTTGCACTTGTGGGACCCAAAGTTCTTTCCATAAATAGAAACAGCCCTCTCATAGTCACACCCACCATCATCACCCAATCCCACTCTAACCCTTACCAATCATTCAAACCCCCAATCATGAATCACTCATCTTCCCATGTCCACAACACCTCCACACAAAAACAACATAAACACACCACCAAAAGACTAACCGAAGATCAGGTGAGATTGCTCGAGTCCAATTTTGACTCGAGCAAAAAACTTGAGCCTGAGCGAAAACAACAACTTTCACACCAGCTTGGTATCCCTCCCAGACAAATAGCTATCTGGTATCAAAACAAACGGGCCCGCTGGAAAAATCAAAGCCTGGAGTATGACTACTCCAGGCTTCAACTCCAATTAGAGGCCACGTTAGTCGAGACCAAACGCCTTCAAAAAGAAGTTGAGAAACTCCGAACAGAGCTTAACAAAGTACAAGCACAACAAGTACAACAAGTGCAACAAGCACGACACCATAAGTATTACAACAACAACCATCGACCTCCCATGGATTATTCGAACTTTGTATGTGGCGAGGAAGTTGGGAGTTCATCGATAAGCTTGGAAGACAACGTGAACAATCTATATCATTATGGTGACCAAGTTTTTGAAGTAGAGGAGATGTATGCCGCTTCGTGTATGATGGGTTATGATCTTAGACTTGATGGGTCGGAAAGAAACTCATTTTAGATATACTAGTCATGGTTTAAACTTTACCAAGTCGACTACAAGCATTTTAATTATCCCTGATATAGTTGCATTATATGCAACGATCTTACAACATTCATGTTAAGTTGAACCCATCGTCATGCGTTTTGTGTATATGTGTGTGCTACTACTTTTTTACAGTTTCATAATTTTGTAAAATGTTTAAATTTACCTAATACTATACATTCATGGGAACTATTAAGCAAACATTTATGTGGTCTTCACTCTTTATTGTTGGTGTTCCTAAGGCTAGAGGGTATGGTGACATCCCATCCTTGGAGGACCATCCGCCACGTAGGCGTCACGTCAAAGTTCTCACAAGGATGGTCATTAGAGGGTATGGGAGGATGATCCTACCCCACCACTTTTTTTATTTTTATTTTTAATTTCTATGCCCTATGTACAAGTATTGAAGCCTAATGTACAAGTCACTAACACAAACAAACAAACAAACAACAAAGGGGGCCCACCATTGGAGACCGTCGCCACCGTCGGAACTTCGACGTTGAAGACGGGACGGGTTGGAGGACGAGGGGGCGGGATGGGGCCGACGCCGGCGCCGGTGGAGGACGGCCCGTCCTTTTAGTCCATATCGTGCAGGCGTGCAGCCTAATTGGTGGTCAAACGTTTGGTGACAACCATGTCTTGAAAGCCATCAATGGGACCAAAGAGTGCAATGCTTTTGTTTTGGAGGGTTGGGACTTGGGTTAATATTTATTTAGGGCATGTTTGGGTAAGTTTTTAGAAACAACTTATTGACTTATTGGCTTCTTGGAAAAGTCAGGATTTTGTGACTTATTGGCTTTTTCCCCTCACATACACCCTTTTTGCCAAACATCATTTTAGAGCTTATGACTTTTCAAAAAGCCAATAAGTCAATAAGTTGTTTCAAAAAGCTTACCCAAACATGCCCTTAGATTAATAATAATAATAATAATAATAATAATAATAATAATATTAAACAAATGGGCTTTACAGCTAAAAAAGGGTTTGTAAATTTAGCTATCGTCTCTTTATTTATAAGAAAATAAATCTAGGGGTCAGGATATAATAGAAAGTTTTTTGGCTAGAAAGTACAGAAAGTAATCTTGACCATCAATTGATTTAATCAAAGGCTAAGATTAAATGAGTGAAATTGAAGAAAAAAAAAAAAGCAGGCGCCTGGGTTTGTGTAGGGGCATTCTATTTAATCCAGGGCAATAGTTTCTCTCTCCTCCAATTCTCCCCCTAAATTTTTTAAACGTTAATAACTCTTTCATACGACATTATTTTTTTAAAAAAATTGCACAAAAAAAAAGAACGATTTTTTATCTTTAAACGAGCATAGTATTCCTATATTTTCGAAAAAAAATTTCGAAAACCCAGTTGAGTAAAACGCAATGGACAAAAGCGTAAAATATTGACTTTTTTCTAAAACGCAATGGACAAAAAACACAAAGAAATGTCTTATTTCTAAAACGCAATGGTCTAAAAACACAAAAGAATTTTTTTTTTCTTCTAAAACGCAATGAACTAAAAACACTTCAAAATGTGTTTTTCTAAAACGCAATGGACCAAAAAACACATAAATTTTTTTTTTCTAAAACGCAATAGCCTAAGAACACAAAAGAAAGTGTTCTTTCTAAACCGCAATGGACTGAAAACAAATAAAAATGTGTTTTTTTACCTAAAACGCAATGGACTAAAAACACTTCAAAATGTGTTTTTCTAAAACGCAATGGCCTAAAAACACAAAAGAAATTGTTTTTTCTAAAACGCATTAGACCAAAAACACATAAAAATGTGTTTTCCTAAAACGCAATAGATAAAAACACAAAAGAAAGCGTTTTATTCTATGTGTTTTACCTAAAACGCAATGGACTATGTGTTTTACCTAAAACGCAATGAACTAAAAACACAATAAAATGTGTTGTTTCTAAAACCCAATAAACTGAAAATACAAAAAAAAAAAACAGTGTTTTTCGTTACTTTGTAAAACACAATAACTCAATTCAAAAATCCAGATCGTAAAAATGCAATTAATAGTAAGAGAAAAAAAAAGGATTAATCATAATTATTATTCCATATATAAATTAACAACTTTTTTTGTGCATTAGGAGTTGTACCCCAAGCTTGGGGAGTTTTTCAAAAAAAAAAAAAAAAAAAACCTTTGATATTTCACTTTCAACCTAGAAGTTTTATCTTTTACATTTTAACCCATTTGATTTTTTTTTTTTTACTTTTAACTCAAACTTTTTCATCTTTTGTAATTTAACACAACACTTTATTATTTACAACTTTGGTCCCCCTTACTTTTTTATCTTTCGCAAGTTTTTCATTTTACATTTCGTTCTAAATTTTCCAAGTTAACATGTCGTTGCGTGCATGTGAGGTTCAACGTTTTTTGCTCTATTTTTTCATATTTGACAGACTCGTCGCAACACGTCCATTTTTTCCATTTTGAAAAGTTCGCCGCAACGGGCGGGTCCTAGATCGACTAAGTTATTATTTCTACGTTTTATGTTTCTGGTTAAATTCTTCGCATTAACACACTGTAACGGGTGTGCGTGGTTCAACGATTTTAGTCTGCTTTTCGTTCAGTGTAATTTTTACCATTTTATCTATTTTACTTTTACGATGTTGAGAGTCGATGTGGTTGTGGATCGGTGCTACTTGACACGGTTTTACGAACGTTTTTAACCTATTAAATTTTTTACTAATATTTTGTTTCGGTTTACTCCTATACTCCCTTTACTTAAAAACTATTTTCCACGTGCATATTTATGTACGAGTATGTATGAATATGATTTGTTCTACATCCCCACATAAACTTTTTTTATAGACGAGTTAGGTCAAATATAATACGTTTTCGTTTAAAGAAACCATTTTTACGTGCATATTTTTATGTACGTTTTCGTATAAATTCAAGTTCTACGTTTTGGACGTAAACTTTTTTGGGAAATGATTCATGTCAAATATAATATGTTTTCGTGTTTATTTTATGTATGTTTTGTAAAGTTTGTTTTGAACCGAGTGAAACCAAATTATGGTTTCTTTTTCTCCCTTTTTTCGAAAGCTCTAATTAATCTCTTTCGATTACATGTGCATATTTTCCTTCATACCCGTTACGTTTTCTATGTATGAGTTGGGTCACATATAATACGTTATCATTGTTCGATATGAATTTGATTTACTTTACGTGTGATCCAATCATAATGCTTATACATGTTACATTGAGTTCAACTGAAAACGTCAAAATGTGTGTTTTCATATGGTTAATGCATCATATAACGTTTGGACTAATCTATTCAATGTTTACGATGTACCCGCGCCGCAACGTGGCGGGTCTTGACCCTAGTTTGAATTTAAATTCCAATGCAAAACGAGTGTAAAAAATGAAAACTAAATTAAAAATACAAATAAAATTCTGATTGTAGAATAGTCAGAATTTTGTGAAAAACAAAAAAAACTGGGTCAGTTTCCATTGCTAAAATGTTAAATAATTACGAGCATCTGAGGTGGGTGTGTCCGGGTCAACCGACGATGATGTTTTGGACCGCTTTGATTTACGTCTACCGTTAGACGTCATCGTCAGTACGTTTGACCATTTGGGACTTCCTCGTAAAAGCTCCCAACATCTCAAATACGTGAAACTGCCTTTCGTAGCATTGTATTCTTCCAACACTCTTGTTAAAATATTACCATCGTTTTGGCCGTTGCCCCAGTTGTCCCGAGTGCGTTGGAAGACATCTTGAAACTGATGGCATTTAAAGTTGATATCGGTCCATTTGCTCGAAATAGAATCTTTATCTCGATATTCATTTGTCCCCATTGCTTTAAAGCCGTTTCAAGAATTTTTTGCCAAAAAACCGGTAATGTGTGATAATTTGCTATAAAGAAATACAAAAATTATAATGTTATATTTTACAAAAAATACATGGGCCGAATTATGTAAAAAAAATAACTTTTTAAAACGCTTGCCAACATCTGGGGCCTCTGATATATCTAGCCACGCACGTGCCAACGCGTATTCCTCGTCTTTCGTCCATGCTTGGTAGTTTCCTTTTCGACGAGAAACGGTTGGATATTTCTTTTTGTGAGACCTTTCCCCACGTTTGGATCCCTCGACAACGGGCTCGGGTTGTGTCTCCGGTACTGTTTCTATCTCTGGATCGGTATCTTGAGTAGACGGTTGCGAACTGCCCATGGTTGGAAAGGTTTGCGAAACTTGAAAGAATGGTTGCGAACCGCCCGAGGCTAGTATTTGGGCATACGCAAATACATTCGGATCCATGTCTTGTAGGTTGAAGTTCAGTTGCGGTTGCTTGGTGTTCGGCCGATATGTATTGGGGTTACCAGGTCTCGACGGCACACCGAATAGGGGTCGGAAGGGATTCATGATTGTGGGTGAAAAGTGGAGAAAGTTTATAAAAAATAGTGAATGTAGGTGAAAGGTGGAGAAAGTTTATAAAATGACTAAACGCCCTCATGTGGGGTGCATTTGGGTCATATTTAACCATAAAAACTAACTGGGATAGGGATAAAGGACATAACGTGCAAGGGTTTGCAAACATCGAGTACGGTTACTGTACTTATTAAAGACAAATGACACAGTTTGGAATAAGTAGCATGCATAAAGGACGATTTTTGTAATTTACTCTATTTATATTAAGTTTACTTATTAAGTGTTTAAAATGTAAGATAATTTAATTATATTTAAAATAATGAGAAAAGTGCCCGGATAGTCCCTGTGGTTTCCCCGGATTTCACCTATAGTCCCTATATTTTCAAAATTACAGCTATAGTCCCCAACTTTGGCAAATTCGTTCTTGGATAGTCCCTGAAGCGGATGGATGTTAGTTTTTGGTGTTAAGTAGGTGTGAAATTACTAAAATACCCTTGTAATTAAATAATATTGATAGCATCCACCATCCCCACCCCACTCCTCTTTAACTCTCTGTTTTCCCTCAACCCCACCCAACTCCAACCACCTCAACCCCCATTGCTATAATTCACGTGAATATGCCGGTAAAACGCTGGTTGAATCCGATTTGTGGTGGTTACTAGACTCCAGCGAGTCAGATGACGTCGTATTTGAAAAATCGAACGATGAAGATTTAGATCTGGAAATTGTGCTCATTTATCAAAAGATAACTCACATGAATTTTCGGGTAAAACGCTGGTCGGAGTGGCAGCTCCGTTTGATTTCGAATTCGATCGGTGACTGGACTCCGGCGAGTCAGACGACGTCGTAACAGACGAGTCGAACGACGAGGTACGTCAATCAGAGATTCATGTTCATTCACGTACGCCAGTTTCCTCTGAGGTTGATGACGAAAGCTCTGTATGGTATAATGCTACTGATAACCAGTCTTTTGGCATTGATATCTTCAATAAAAAAGGTGAATCGAAGGAAAATTCACATATTGATTTGATTACGAGGCAGTTTTTTCTGATTTCCGGTTATTTGAAAGTGTGTTGCGTTTTTTGGATATGAAGAGGTTCTTAGGGTTGATTTTTACGGTGAGTTTCATGATCGGAAAGGTTGATGATGGGTATGAATTTGGCTTTCTTAGAATACAATGTGTTCACAGTCACAATCATATAGTTGCTATTGATTATGAGAGGGTGAGAGGGGAATTAGAGAGAAGAATGGTGGTGGTGGCGAGGAAGATGAAGGTGCTGTTTGTTTTTGCTTATAACATCTGCAAAATGCTTATGTCTGCAGGCGGGCAGACATAAGATGTTGAAGACTGTTTGTTTTTTTAAGCAGATCTACAAATAGCTTCTTTCATTTAAAAAAAAAAGCTCAGAACCTTTGCTTCAAACATCTTCACAAAACCTTTCTTCCTCTCTTTTCTATTCAAAAAAATATAAAACCCTAATCCAAACACCTCACACCACAAAAACTTCTCCCCTGCCACCACCACCTCCACCACCACCATCGTCAAAACCCACCACCACCAAACCCATCACCACCAAACCCATCTGTGAGAGAGAGAGAGCGTAGAGAGAGAGAGAGACCTGTAGAGAGAGAGACATGTGAGAGAGAGAGAGAGACCGTAGAGAGAGAGAGAGACCTGTGAGAGAGAGAGATCTGTGAGAGAGAGAGACCTGTGAGAGAGAGACCTGTGAGAGAGAGAGAGAGAGAGAGACCTGTGTGATGGCGGAGGTGGTGCGGTGGTGGCGGCGGAGGTGGTGCGGTGGTGGTGGTGGTTGTAGAGAGAGAGAGTGTTCTGTGTGAGAGAGAGACCGTAGAGAGAGAGAGAGAGAGGCGGTGGTGTGATGGCGGAGGTGGTGCGGTGGTGGTGGCAGAGGTGGTGCGGTGGTGGTGGTGGTTGTAGAGAGAGAGAGTTTTTCTAGAGAGAGAGAGAGAGCAGAGAGAGAGAGAGCTTGTGTGTGTTGTGTGGTTGAAGTTGTTTTTGAAGAAAAAAAACAAACTCTCTTCTCCTTGCAGACTGCAGACATTTGAGCCACATCTTCTCTTGCAGATGCCTACAGACGTGGTTCGCAGACTACAGACATTTTACATCTGAAAAAACAAACAGCACCGAAGTGAGCGGTGGGTCCTGCATAAATCTTTAAATAATGATTATATATATTTATTTGATAATTATTTAATATATTTTATTTTACGCTGAAGAGTTGTGTTTTAGTAATTTCACACCTACTTAACACCAAAAACTAACCTCCATCCGTTTCAGGGATTACCCAAGAACGAATTTGCCAAAGTTAGGGACTATAGCTGTAATTTTGAATATGTAAGGACTAAATATGAAATCGGAGCAAACCACATGGACTATCCGGACACCTCTCTAAAATAATATAAAAAGAATGAGTATTATATAGGTTGAGGGAAGAGAAGCTATTAATGTAACTTTTAGGGTAAGAACAAAAGATCACAGACCACATATGAATCACACAACCTGAATAGTTATATTATATTTTTAAGAATTTCTTTTTTCTTTTGTCGATTACAATATTATTGTCTAATAATAACTATATTAGAAGTTGCTAGAAATTGATGTGACAATTCTAATGTCCCACATAAATAGCTAATCCATCTCTCTCCATCAAATTGAAGTCAAATCTTTACTTGATTCTAAAATATGATTGTAAAATCTCACATTTTATTTGAGACTTCAAAACAATATAAAAATATAAATATCTTATAAACGATGAGACTTTAGATTCAACAATTGAAAGATGATTTGTCATTTGCTTTTAGTTTCCTCCTATTTGAGTCTTTGACAAATCAAATACATATTCAGGAACAGTTTATAAAGAGAGTTAGATAAAGCCACACACTAAAATGTTATTTTCACACTTTTTATAGGGCCCTATAAAGTTATACGACTCATATAGAATATTCTAACATGACATATATTGAGTCGTATAATACTATATGATATGTATAGATGGAGAAATATTGGGTCGAATAACATTACGTGAGGTTGGGGTCGTATAACATTCTATATGGACCATATAATGCTATAAAACTCATATAAATGGAGACAAAAAAAAACATTCTCTAATATTTTTTTGTGCAACATTCTCCTATATGACCCGTATAACTCTATACGGTCGTATAGAAGTAGGGGTGTGAAAATAAGATGTTTGGGGTATGTGAATAGTGGGAGTCGT